>CAIGRL010247969.1:0-11672 GCA_903798325.1 Fraxinus xanthoxyloides
GTTTCCTTTGTAAGTTTTAACTTGTTTTCAAAAACGCGTTTTCGAAAATAGGAAAGAGAACGCGTTTTCACTGTTTTGGAAAATCGAAAACAGAAAACGGCTTGAAAACAGTAAAGAGAATAGGGTCTTACCTTTCAAGGCTTTTCACCATTTTTTATTTTTTTGAGATTTGTATTTTTTGGGGTTTCTTTCATTATTATTTTTTTAAAAAATATATATATTTTAAAAGTACCATCTTTTCCTTTAAAAAAATCTTAAAAGACACGCCTTTAGAAAGGCGCACGCAATCAGTAGAAACGGACGAATGGAATTCTCCCCGTGCCCAATCATGGCGTCTCCATTTCTTTCTGATAATTTATGGTCACTTCTAGAAGAGAATTATATTCCCTGATATTTTCAGCCATCCACGAATCCCCACGGAATTGATTCTTCTACTTTTTGAAGGCCCATTATAAAATGTATGGAAATCTCCAGCTCTCTTTGCAGAAATTCAAGTTTTCTAATCGTCGATGACCAGTTGCAGACAACTGGAGATTCATTTTGAAGATCAAAACCCACAAAAATGGTGTCATCCGCTGAAAGAAGAAGCGTTTGCAGCTATCATGGGGAAGGAAAATCCGACTGTCCATAAGGTGTTCGACGAAAGGTCTCTGTTCAGTCCGTTGTTGTTCGGAAAATTCTTTGATCCGTCTGACGCCTTTCCTCTGTGGGAGTTTGAGTCTGATGTATTACTGCCCAGTCTCCATAGCTCTGGCCAGCGCAGTGTGGATTGGTTACAAACTGATGCCGATTATGTTCTGAAAACTGAACTACCCGGTGAGTGTAAGAGTGTTCTTAAAGTTTTAACTAATCCTGTTGAACTTATCAAATTGGTTCTTGAATAGACTTTTTTCTTGGATTTTATGGTTCAGTAGGATTGATGGATCGAGCATGTTAGCGTAGCTTAGATTCAAGAACCGTCAAGAAAAGAATTTAAGCTCGGCCAAACATATTTTTGTGAGACTCCATAGCATTTTCTTCGTTATTCTCAATAATTTAGGGTTGTCTACAAGAATCATTTTTCTCTATTGCCTTGATCAGTAGAATGGAGAAATTTCTTCTAAAGATGCTAATTTGTTATAGCAGGAACCGGACTAGGCAGTAATACCCTTCAAGTTTGTGTTGAAGGTGGAAAGGTTTTGGAGATTAGTGGGCAATTGAGGCAACACAAAGATCCCAGGAAGGATTGGAGAAGCAGCCATTGGTGGGAACATGGATATGTTCGTAGACTCGAACTGCCGGAGAACTCGGATTGGAGAAAATTGGAGGCAAATGTTAAAAACGACGTACTTTTGGAGATCAAAATTCCAAAGACCTATACGGATGGCAATAAGCCTCGGGCAAATTAGACTAACAAATTAATTTTATAGAAATATAAATGAACTTTAAGATCATGGTATTCAATACAATATTAATATGTTATGTACACTATAAGGCAATAGAAAACTTTATACTATCGCAATCAGAAATAAGTTTTTAATCTTGTTAATTAAAAGAAATTTGTTCGAAGCCCAACCATCCATCAACGTATGAATCAAGATCTAAGAAAACAGTGTCGTATCAAATTTTTGTATTTGAAAATCTCACAATTATTGCAAGATGGGAGTCCAAACTTGATAGAAGTTGGATGGTAAACCACTTTAGGCAGTTGCCAAAAAAGCGCATCTTTTTAGAATAATCATACATGACTCTCGGTTTTCAAAATCACTGGGGTTTGAACATATTCTATTTAGGGAAAAATGCAATCAAGATATTAAACATTTCACTTCTTTGGAGACTTTGTTCAAATTTTTTATTTGTTCCAACTACGATACCAAATCTTTAAACAATTCGCACTTGGAGTCCAAATTGACAGTTTCCGTCAGTTTGACCCAAAAAATTTTCAGTTGACTTCAAAAATTAAAATTTTAATAACTTTGATCAAATAAGATAAGGGTAAAATGGTAACTTTATAATTTTAATATAAAAAATAAACAAAATCCACAAGGTAAAACCCATCTCCTTCATCAATCTTCCCCAATCCTCTCACCCAAAAAATTAAATTACATTCCCAATAATCGCCATATTTGAAGGAAAAGGAACCTACCGATGGTAGTCAGTTGTGAGCTCTTTTGTTGTTTTGGGGGTGGTGTAATTGACGGAAGTGGGGGAGGAACAAAAGTTGGATTTGCGCCCTATTTGGAGACCACCGGCGGCGGCCAGGATGATGTGGTGGTGGGGAAGAATCGGGTATTGATGTTTTAGGGTTTGAAAAATGGGGGTGGGAAGTGAAGATTATAAGGGGTCTGAGGGGCATTGGTGATTGAAAAATGTAAAAATTGATGACGAAAATAAGAAAAATGCAGAATTTTTGGTGCAAATCAATGTAGCTATATATTGGATATAGAGATGTAAAGTGAGAGGAGTGTGGTAGGAGTTCGAATCTTGAAGAAGGAAGAATTGTGTTTTGTAGAGAGAGAAATGAGAAATGGTGCACACGTTCACGATATTTCGGAGCAGTGAGTCACAATTCAAATGCCTATTTGAATTTGCTCACCACTCTGTCACTCAATGAATGGTAGGTTTGCACCTAATTTCCTTTTGGATTGTTACATACCTTTAATAATTAGCTAAATTTACGGTGGTTTTCCACTGGTTTCTAGCGGCGAGGTGCGTGAGGGTTGTAGGTTGTGAAATGTCGGATGAGGAGGCGGAAATGGTGGTGCAATCGTCTGATGCTGAGGGCGATGGAATGTTAGGGCTAGAGGACTTCTCGATGCTAGTGGAGGGTGGCGACGAGGTCGAGAGAAATGACGAATTTGATGGTGGAAGAGAAATGACAAATTTGTGGTGGCTGCTAAACGCTCTGCCTAGTGCTGCTGGTGAGAGGAGGTGACGGCGGCGGTGGTAGTGGGAGAACGCGGTGGTGTCGGCAGCCAGTGGTGTTGCTGACACTATTGATGCCGGGAAGGAGAAATTGTAAGTTTTCTTTTTTCTTTTTTTTTTAAAACAAAATTATTTAATGAGAAAATTGTCAAGTTACCAAAAATCTACTATTATTAGTCAACTAACGGTCAAGGACGAAAACTATCAATTTGAACTTCAGGTACAAATTGTTTAAATATTTAATATTGTGGGTGACACAGATGAAAGGTTTGAGCAAAGTCTGCAAAAAAGTGAAATGTTTAGTACCGTGACTGCAATTTTCCCTTCTATTCATGTGTACAATATTTTTAAGATGTAAAATNAAAATTATTTAATGAGAAAATTGTCAAGTTACCAAAAATCTACTATTATTAGTCAACTAACGGTCAAGGACGAAAACTATCAATTTGAACTTCAGGTACAAATTGTTTAAATATTTAATATTGTGGGTGACACAGATGAAAGGTTTGAGCAAAGTCTGCAAAAAAGTGAAATGTTTAGTACCGTGACTGCAATTTTCCCTTCTATTCATGTGTACAATATTTTTAAGATGTAAAATATAGGGCTGGGCAAAAACTAATTCGAACTAGTCAAACCGATCAACCCAAATCAACCGGTTTAAATTGGTTTTTTTTTAGTTCAATTAGGTTGGGTTGGGTTAAGAAATCAAATTTTAGGTCGAGCTGGATTAGATTCTGGGTTATTTATTAAAACTCAATCAAACATAATCCAACACAACCCAATAAATTAAAAAAATATTAAAAATAAAATTAGTACTTCAAATAAAAAACCTAAAATTTAATGATCAAAATTCTCCTCTACCTCATGTCTCTTCTGCCTTTCATTGCTGCTCGTGCATCGACTTCTCTACTCGATTTTTTGACGCGATTTTTGAATAAATACTTGAATTGAAGGAGGAGATTTTGTATTGAGTTTGAATGATTTAACATTTTTAGTATTTATGTTGAATTCATTTTACTCAATAGATATAATATACATGTATTTAACATGTATTTAGACTTATTTAATATGTATTTAATTTGATATTGTTATATTGGAATTGAACTTAAGCTCACGGATTCGCTTCATAAAGAAACTTGTATGATGCAGTAGAAGGCGGAGGTCGGTTTCGATAAATAGGTTGCACCATCTTTTTGTGTGTTGATTTTTTTTCTTTCTTTATTGACTTATCAAAGATGTAGCAATAAGGATTTTAACTATTACTAAGCTAGATGAGACATACATTATTACATTTTCTGTACCTTTTAAAATTAGATTTCATGGGCCAACGTATTGTTGATGATCTGTCTCAAATTTTCCTACTGTTACATCTAATGTGCTTACAGATTTCAAGCTTGTTATCGTTGTTGATGTTGACTATGATGTCTCCCCTTTTGACATGGAATTGATATCTCACTGAAAGTATTTCACACACCAATGGAGAAGTAATTTTGTCTGTGTAACTACCATTTGACAATCTGCCTCTCTGTAAACCTTCTTTTCTGTGACTTTATAAAAGTTAATTCTTCTGGTTATTAATTTTAAGTAATTATGTGAAGTACAAAGCCTCACAATTACATAGCATCTATCGTTTCTAGTCTGTCTTATAGAGTTGGCTTTCATAGAATAAGCTTGACTAGAATTATTAATACCTGTTATGTCGTAGCAGTATACACATCTAGAATGAACGTACATAGTCTGATGGCATTCCATTACTGCAGGCTGAATTGATGCGGATAAACTGTAGGCTTGAGTTGATGCACGCCGAACAAGCTTTAGAAAATGTTGAAGTAAGTGTCTCAGAGGAGTGGCCAACGGACAAGGAACTTTCTTCATCAACCAAAGCAGATATGAGTAAAACTGTCAATGGTAGATTGTTTACAGGAAAGAAATCTCATGTTTCCTATCTCTGAAGAAGAAAAGGATTTGAAAATTTAGTGCACCAAGCACTTGGGGTTTTTATTTGCCAGGCCAAATTCTTCTAGAAGGCGTGAGTTAATTAAGAGATTTGGAGGATCATCAGCAACAAAAGTTTCTTCACCTAGTCCACAGTTAAATGATTCAATTTTGCAGCCGACATCTGGTGAACATTCATCGTATAGTCCAAATTATGCTTCAGATGTACTGTCAAGCAAGCGAAAGAAAAATGTTGTTGCTGCTGCTGTTGTAAATGCTGTAGTGACATTTTTTTTCGCACTGCTCTTTATCTGCTGTCGCTGGTTTTTAGGGATGGGCTCTGGACGAGAAAGAAATGATGATAGCCCTCTTCTCAGCTAAAGCTTAAGTGACTATTCCATTGGTACATTTGTTACTTCCGAATTTGCGTTGTCATCTTAAGATTCTCATTTAAATTTCGGTCTTTATCCTGATTCTTTCTTAAATTTTGGTCTTTCAGCCTCTTCACAGAAGTCATTTGGTCTTCAAACTTCAGTGAATGACGAAAAGCTTAGTAACCAATCTAGTCACAAATTGAACCATAACAAAATTAGCAGCAAGTTCTATATGAAGTCTCATTCCGTGAGTGATTCAAGAATTGAGATTCCAGTTGAAACCATTACTGCAGCTTGCCAGCCACCATAAGCTCAGCAGATGATTCTGTGCAGATACCACCTGGAATGTTGGGTACTTCTGGATTACCTGTACTGAAGCCGCCTTCTGGAAGGACAGATCCTCCTAAACTACCTCCAGGCAAGACAGCTCCTTCCCCGTCCACACCTCCTCTACCTCTACCACCAGCACCACCTATAAAACATTCGTCTGGTGGTCCTTGTCCTCCACTGCCTGGGACACCTCCTCCACCTGCCATACCTTCTGGCATCAGGACTGTCCATTACCACCTCCTCCACCTGCTATACCTTCTGGCATTAAGACTGGTCCTCACCCACAGCCACCTCCAGGCGGCGTCCCTCCACCAAGGCCACCTCCTGTTGGCTTGAAACCCCCTGCACCCCCACCTCTTGGATCTACCTCAGGGGGACATACAGGTGCTCCTAAAACTAAGCTGAAGCCTTTCTTTTGGGACAAGGTTTTGGTGAACTCTGATAATTCAATGGCTTGGCATCAGATCAAATCTGGTTCATTCCAATAAGTCTACTTTTCTCCTAATTGTTGATGTTGTTCATGATGAATGGATTGATGAGTCCAGCTGCGTGACAGACACTCTAGCGGAATGTCATTTTTTTTTTCAGGTTCAATGAAGAGATGATAGAGACCCTATACCCCCTGCTGAAAAAAAATTAGAACGAGGCCTGGAAAGACTTTTCATCTCAAGATCCTTCAACACAATTTATTCAAATAATTAATTCAAAAAAAGACTTTTCATCTCAAGATGATTACTGATGATGTAGCTGCTGGCTAGAAGGGAAATCTCATGGAAATGCTCTATCTACATCAAGCCTAAGTGAAAACCAAGTCCTTGTATATTTGATGCTTAAGCTCTTGGAAGTCTAGGAATGGATTATAATATTCTAATGTATAGAGGTCATAGATGTTGATTCACGACACATTTCATAAATTACCTTATGGTTCCCCCCTTTTTCTGTTTTTGTTTCTGTGCGAGAGGGCAAGAGTCTTAGTAAGTGTCTGTGTTAATGATACCTGAGATAGAGCTGCTAGTCCTCAATGTTTCCTATTGTCATTTTTTTTCCTGTTTTTTAATTTCTTTGTGTCTCCTTAATAAGAAGAAATATGGGCATGATTCAGAATCTCTTTTAAATCAAGTTCATAGACTCTTCCAAGTGAGAAATTTATGATTTGTTTGTCTTGTGACTACTTGGTAGCATTCGATAATAACAACATTTTAAAATGACTCCTTTATAGCTTATTGGTGCAATTTATCTATATTTTCACAATTTTCTTTATGTGATGAAATTTTTCGAGTTAGTTGATTTCTATCTAGTCTTCTCAGGATCCTTGCTTGGGATGTTCTCTGATTGAGAGGATTTGGTGATTGGCGGTGGAACACTTGTTAGGAAACGAAATCTTTTAGGTGTGTGATTTGTCCACCTGATCTTATATGCCTTTTCATATTTGATGAGCACTTAGTGCTGCAAGCTTGACCTATAATTGACTCACCAATATCGTAATTGAAGGGAGTGATATTAAGATAAGAACTTCTGTGATCTTTTTTCTAACACGTTTCCAAGTTCTGTTTGTCTCCCAAAGAGAGAATATTACTACCCAATAACTGATAAGTGGTAACTCTTAGATCAAAATTGTTAGGTTCAATATTGTAATTGGCAATTCAGTGAACAAAAGGACTTATTTGAATATGTATAAAAGTCAAAGAGTGAAGTGTAGGTTTGTATAGTATAGTTAGGTAGCCTGTGGTTTGAGTTTGAGTTCGAGTTCGAAACAAGGAAGAATCGGTGCCGAAATTTCGTTAGTCTCACGCCTGTCCATTGCTCGAGTGATAGAAATAGAACCACTGTCGCTCGCTTATCGCTCAGGCATTGCTCGAGCGACAAGTCCCTCTCCCTCGAGCGACAGTGTTACGCGGCTAACCTTAGTTCGCCATTTTGGAGAGTTTTACATGGCTCATATTACTCATACACCTCCAACTGTAAATACAAATGCTCTTGCACGTAAATAAATGGTTGTTTCATTGATATAACATATTCATATCATTTTTTGAGAGATCTAAGAACACAATTCATTGATGGAATCATTCATATCATTCTTGAGATCCGACAACCAAGTTTTGGAAAAATATAAAGATTCGTGAATCCAAAACACCTGACTTCCTTAACACTTTGAGGAAGGTACTCTCTCGGTCGGGTATTGGGAGAGGTGGACTGCAAGCAAAGGAAAAGCACAAGATTTGGAGATTTTTAGAAATCCACTTGGAAGAGACAATTGAAGAAGATCGAGAAGTTGGAAGGAGACAACAAATTTTGGAAGCTACATGAAGTAGATCGAGAAGCCTAGTGGAGTTGGCTAGAAGATCGAAAAGCTGGTGGGTACACCAGATCTTGGCGATTACAGGAATTACAATAGTGAATACTAGTGAAATTTGTTAAGTTGGAAATGGATTGTAATCCATATTGTCTATAATAGAGGTAACAGCTTGGTCTCGAAGTGTTTTCCATGTTGGGTTTCTAAGTCAACAATTATTCGTGTTCTTTACTTCTTTCCATATTACAAACTGCAGTATTCAAATATAGGGAAATTGGACGTGTCTGATTAATCATTTAGAAACTATTAAAAAGTGACTTTTTGCTTTTAATAGAATAATTCCGCACGTAGGGTCAAAACTTAAAATGAATGATTATAACAATTCGGTAAATTAGTAGTCGTTAATTTGGTAATTCGTAACTCTAAAAAATTGTCCATTCCCATTAAGCTATAAAACTTCAACAAATTGATGAGAACATACTGAAACACATTTTATAGAATGTCTAACACATGGTTTAGATTTGAGAGTTTATATTATGGTGAAAATTTTGTGCTTGGAGGTGGAATGCAAGCATGATTAGATGGAGAGAGGAGTAATACACATCTTCTAAAAAACAAAAAAAATTAAAGTAAATGCTTTACTCGAGAAAACTTGAACAATTGAAAGCAAGATTGACCAATTTCCTCGATTGTCACACGGAAAGCTTAAATATGCCAATGATTATATTGCTATATTTTTTTGAAGATGTTTTCTCAAAGTTGAGTTTTGCTCTTTCTTTATGATCGATATATGAAGAGAATAACATACTCGAGTGATTATGTGAATTGATGATAGTTTATTCCTCTGTCCCACTATTTATATACAATGAATGGAGGTAAAGATGGTAAACAATCTCCTAAATTAGGAGAGAACTAATTAGCCTAACTAAAGAAAGTTTAAATATGGTGCATCAATCAATCCTAATCATCCTAAATATGGTACATCAATCAATCTACAATTAAAAAGATTTCTACACTCCCCCTCAATGTTGACCATATCCAACTTGTAAATAAAATTATCAAAACTTTGTTGTGGTAGCCCTTTGGTGAAGATACCCACAATTTGTTCTTTTGTAGGGACATACATATAACTTCACCTTCGAATTTTTCTTTGATAAAGTGTCGGTCCACCTCTACATGTTTGATTTGATCGTGTTGTACTGAATTCAAAGAAATATTGATTGCTGCCTTGTTGCCATAGTATAGTTTGATGGGAAGTTTTACAGTGATAAGCAGTTCTTCCAACAATTTCCACAACCATTGATATATTCCTTGTGTAACAACTCTGAACTCGGCTTCAACTCTGTACCTTTGTTTCTTGCTTCTCCAAGTTACCAAGTTTTCCCATACAAAGGTACAGTAGCCAGTAGTTGATCTTCTATCTTTTGTGGAAACAACCCAATCTGCATCTTTGAATACTTCTATTTCCTTACCTTCATTTTTCTTGAAATATAGTCATTTTCTAGAGGAGCTTTTCAGATACCTGAGAATTTGATATAGTGCTTCCAAATGAATTCTTTTGGTGAATGTATATGTTGGCTTACCACACTTACTATAAATGAAATTTTTGGTCTAGAGTGAGATAGATAGATTAACATCCCTACTGGTCGTTGATATTTTTCTTTCTCGACTGGCTTTTCGACATCTTCTCCCTTCCTTCTTGTATCAATTGGTGTGTCGCTTGATTTACACCCAAGCATGCCTTTTCAGATAGGACATCATGAATGTATTTTCGTTGTGAGACATTGATATCTCTTTTTGACCTTGCGACTTTCATTTCCAAGAAATACCTCATTGTCTTAAGTCCTTTACCTCAAATTTAGTTGCTAGGCATTTCTTCAATCTTCCCATCTCAACTATATTGGTTCCAATTAGGACTATATCATCGATGTATACAATTAAAGTTTTTTTGCCTACCGTTCTTTGATTATTGGAAAAATGTAGTGTGATCTGTGTTGAACTGTGATTGATCTTATGTTTGATTACAACAAATCAAGTATTTTCATCTCTAGCATTTGTATTCAAGTCTTCATTGTTACATGTTGCGAACGTGATCAAATTGGAGACAAAACAATTACTATCAAAGGATGTGAAGGTGACATTCAAGTAAGCTCAAGATGGAAATAAAACATTCTAAATCGAGCACTTGCGCCAAATTCAAAATCGAGCAGCAAATCGTGCACTCGCGCTAAATCAATCGAAGATATTAGAACTATATATTTAATCTCACTTGCAAAGGTAAAATACTGTAATCGTTAGCAATGACTCATTAAAAGCCCGAGCAACGAATTTTTATATAGATAAAATTCACTTCGTAAAACGTTTGCACAAAAATTATTTTTCAAAGGTAAGAATTAAACTTATTTTTCAATCCTATTAGCATCACTTACCTTGAAAAATCAAGTAAAAATGTCACGCAAAAGCCTACCTTGTGTTATAAAATCAAACAGACAAACCAGAACATCTCTGTCCATCCGGATGTCCAGGTGGTGAACTGGACGTCTAGTTCACCTCCAACGGTCGATTTTTGACTGTTTTGATATCTGACAAAGTAATGACTATTCAATCTTCTGGTATTGTTTTGGACGTCTGGATGATAGTTCGGTTCGACAAAGAATTTCATGTTTTTAGCTGCTATAAATACTAACTCACTTGCCATTCATTAAAATAACTTAAGAGCATTCAAGTGACATTTTTTGAGCAAAATTGTATTAATTTCTCATATCATTTATTATTATCAAATTATTTTAGTTTTGATTTTTTTTGATCAAATTAACTTTTAAAAATCATTCTACACATCAAAGTTTTTCATACCTGACACTTGAGCTTCATTCATGCTATTTATTAAAGTGTTAGCCTATTTCTCTCTTGGTACTTAATTGTGATCATATCATTTATTAATAGAAAAGTTTCAATTTGTAAAATCAATTTTCTTTAAACTTATGGGTCGTGTTGAGGTCCCGTAAAACTCAACATTGTATAAAGATCGGTGCTCCTTATTTGTAAGTCAATGGAAGTTTTGTAAAGGGTTGGATTGCACCACAAGTTAATGAATATAGTGAAATTGGCCTCGCTCGTGTCGGAGAGTTTGGTAACGGAGGACATAGATCATTGCGTTGGATTGAATTCACATAATTATATTGTTTGCATTCTTTATCTCCTTTTTACTTATTACTTTCATATTCGTACTTAATATTTGAATTAATATATCGAGTTATTACGTGCTTGATTTTAGATTAATTTTTCACAAAAATTTTAAAAATCAATTTACCCCCGTTTGGTTAGCTATTATTGGGTTATCAATTGGAATTAGAGTAAAGTGTTTATTTTAAAATTAAGATTTTACAATCTCGAGCAATGACTAACCACAACAACCTTCAGAATCTCGAGGGACATTCCACAAATCGACCTTCCTTCTTTGATGGCACACATTTTAATTATTGAAAAACTAGAATGATGATTTACATTCAATCAATAGATTATAATATTTGGTAAGTCATTGAATATGGTCCATATATGCCCACCAATATTATTAAAATTGATGAAAAACCTAATCAATCCATTCTTGAACCTAGAGAGGATTATGATGAAGATGATAAAAAAAAATTGTCATTGAGTACTAGAACCAAAAATCTATTTTATTGTGCTTTAGATAGAAATGAATTTAATCGCATTAGCACGTGACTCCGCATATGATATATGACATGCTTTAGAAATCACTCATGTTGGCACTAGTATAAAGTAAAAGAAACCAAAATTAATCTCTTGTTCAAAGAATTTGAAAATTTCTTCATGAA
>CAIGRL010247986.1:9340-35443 GCA_903798325.1 Fraxinus xanthoxyloides
AAAAAAAAAAAAAAAAGGAATTGACCACCCTTAGTATTAAGTTGTTAAGGATAAATTGGATTCTTTGCATTAAAGTTGTTGAGCATTCGGGTGAAGACTGTGATCAATCTTAGTATTAGATTGTTAGGACTGTTTTGATCCTTAAAGCCTGGGTCATCAAGGATCCAGATGAAGACCAGGATTGACCCTGGTGTTGGTTGGATAAATTTACATCCACATTGGTCCCCCCATCTTGTCCTTTATGTTGAGCTACTAGCCCTTTCATCTAGATTCAATCATTCTTATTTTTTTTACTTTCTTGTTTTAATTACGGGACCATTTTAGGTGTATGGTCTACACTAATAGATTAGCCCACTATTCAATGTTTTTTTGTTATGCATTTGAAAAATGTTTTCCTAGGTTGATAAAACATAGTTTCTGATACATGTTATAGGACGTCATTGTATTTTCACATCATGTGATAGTACTTTCTTGCTTCACTACTTCATGATATGAGTTATAATCTGAATATTTGGTATCTAGCTCATCTTCTAATACTATCCAACAATTCATCCATGACACTGTTTGTCGGGACTTCTTCACAAGGCTAATTGTTCCAGGCTTGTTCCTTGTTTGGTAGAAAATGAGTTTCTTTACCGAACGACTCGACATATACTGTCATGAATTAGGTTTCTTGGTTCTCACAGAATAAAGTGAAGAAATATTACCCCTCTTAAGTTATTGAATAAATCATTCTAGAATTATTTCAATTCTTGATGTTTGTTTGCTTCAATGTTACAAGTGCATGGAGGCATCCTTTTCCAAGCTCTGACATCTTTTTAAAACCACTTTTGTCAACCCGAAGGGATCCGAATATGTTTGTTTAGGTATTGTTTTTGGTCTCTCTTTTGAGTTTTCTTTTTGGGTTTCTTCCTTGTAGATACTAGCGGAGTTATGGAGCCTGAAGAGCATTTAACATCAGGATCTGTGACTCCAGGAATCCCCATTGCAAATCCACAAGGGATCCTCGCCATAGAGGAAAGTGGTGGCAATTTCATAATTTCCGAGTCAAGTGAAACAAGACATAAGGAGGAACCATGTCACAATGGTAACGATTTTTAATATTAAATAATGTGGTAATACGAAGGTTCTCCAGAAAAAAACAGCTAAAAGTTATAATCTGTTGCTATCACGCCGTAGTTTTTTAATTGTCCTTGGGTTATTGTCACAAAAAATCAATAGTGCACACTAATAATAATGGGGTTCTTGCAGGAGAAAGAACCTCAAAGGATAGGAATCAAAAGGCTTTCTGTGGCAGCGAGGGAAAAAATGAATTAAAAACTAAATCTTCTGCTGGATTTAGTGCGACATTATCCGTTGTTGAAAATTCGAGGAAGAAGGTTAACGTTGACTATATCGTCAAGGAAAATGTTCACACTTCTGTAGAAGCTGCAGAGAGCATAAAGCAAACATCGTCGAGGTTTAACCACCATCTGAATTCCAACTGTCAAACTGCCGAAATGTTGATTTTACCTGTACCCTACATTAACAGTTAATTTTTAAGTCTTCCATACTAGAATCAGATCCTCACATTTAGTCTTCTTCAGGTTGGATGCTCCGCAGATAAGACCTAGATATTTGTCCTCTACTGCTGAATTTAATGCCGAGAATAAAAGACCAAGGATTATATGTGAGTTTCATGCCAAGGGGTGGTGCATCAAAGGAAATTCTTGTAGATTCCTTCATATAAAGGAGGGAGATTTAGAAACGGCGAAGAAGAAAAATGAGTTTTTGGCTGCGGAAGGTAATTTATAAAGTTTTTTGGTATTTCAAATTCAACTCACTGTGGTAACTCTGGAAATTATTATGTCATGTTGTATGTTCAAGAGGCACTACTGAGAGATGAGAATGGTTTTCGCTGTTGCAGCTCCTTCGGCAGCACATTTTCCAACACAGGAAAGTGGAGAAAAGCCGAAGTTGAATAGCGAGAAGTATAGCCACTATGCTTCTCCACTGGTCACGTGCAGTTCTTCAAATTATAGGAATACCGCATTTCATGGAGATTTCTCTAGTTGCTATAGCATATCATCTGATAATTATCGAAGCACAGGAATTTCCTCTTATGGGACAAGTATAGAGGGAATGACTGATCAGAAAAGCCAGTTTATATCCCGTGACCATATCTCGCGAGACTTAAGCCATTCTCTCTCTAGGCCACCATTCACTTTTAGTTCATTCTCTTGGAATACTGATGCACTTCCGACCCTTCCGACCCTGGAGCTTTTGGAAAGCAGTAGGCAGCATCACGCTTCTTTATCCTCTTCTTTTCGACGAAGCACTTCGTCTTTTTCTGGTTCCGAGTCAAAAAGTCTTTCTCGAAACAATGTGTTCAGTGACGCAGACCACTCATCTGGCTACAAAACTAAGATATCTTCTGATGATTGGGAGCCGTCCGTTCCTTTCCGCCCATCGCATTCTATTACACAGAAATTATTTCAAGAAAACCAATACGATCCCATTCGTCATAGCATTGAGCAAACTGTTGTTGGAGATGGAGTCTTAAAATCTCCTTATTCTGATCAAAGGGCGTCTAACAAGAACACGCACTTGCAGTCGAACAATTCACAAGAAGATGAGAACCTTTTGAATTCTGTACATGTTAAAGATATCAAAAAAGTCTCTACATCGAACTCTGGTTCTAGACAGGAAGGTGATGGATCAAGGAATAAGACAGAACCAAAAGTAGAGGAAGTTAGCCAAAACAATGAACATGACATTGACATGCAGGCAGATGGACATGTGCAGAAAGAATCGAAAACCTTGAAAAGTTTTCAAAATGCACTTGTGGAATTTGTAAAAGAATTGGTGAAACCAACTTGGCGCGAGGGACTTTTAAGCAGGGATGCTCATAAATTGATAGTTAAGAAGGCAGTCGATAAGGTTCTTAGTACAATGCAGCCTGACCAAATTCCTAGCACAGATGAAAACATTAATTTATACCTTTCCGTGTCTCAGCCAAAAATTGCAAAGCTAGTTGAGGTTAGTGTCTAGACTTCTACTGGTTTTATATGTTTAAAAGTGTGTCCGACGGTGTTTGACATTTGGGAATTTTTATTGCAGGGATATATTGAAAAGTATGGGAAATCTTGACGTGGCTGATTTGCTAGGCTTTGCACCTTATCTTACATTTTCTCCGAACTGGGAGTTTGAGGCCCTTCTTTGCCTGTCCACTGTGCCTTCATCTGAAGGCTTAGCTGGGACTCATGAAATGCTTTAAATTTGTTTGAGGTTTCCTGTTTTATGGATAGAACTTTAATCCCTTTTGTACATCGGATTGATTATAAGTACCATGTTTATGCTCTATATAATTGAGTTTACGAAGCAATCTTAGGTTATATGCTCAACTTTGCAAATAGAATGGAGGTTGCAATACTTTTGTGCTAACTCATATAAGAAGTAACTGCGAATTGTTTTTGTAAGAGCTGCATTTGATTTTCTGCATCCATCAAGTTTAGGATATGACATTCTATAGCTATCGGGTGTAGAGACTAATGTTGAGTCATTGACTGATGTTTGCTTGCTCTCAAACTAACCTGAAGTTTTTTATCCTGACCTTGTTAATGGTTGTTGAATTTAATGGTCCATCTCGATCTTTGGAGTTGCAAGCTTCATGATGTTTTGTTTGTTGTGGTTTGTGGATCTCTTATTGCTTGTTAATTATATATCTCAAAAAGCTTTGCTCACATCTCTATGTGGTTAGTGGTATATCCTTCCTTTTTGAATGTAATGACAAGTTTTTAGGGATAGGAACAAGACCAACATAAAATATGTTACCTCAAGGTTCTGTAGGAACTGAAATAATGTGATAGAGGAAATAAGATCAAGAAGATTTTAAAATAGCTGCTTTTAGCCCAAGTAAATGGAATTCGTGTCTTATCAGATCTTTTCTATATTCTGTAGTCGTTACCTTGCATAGCATTTTCGGCTCCGTGTTGTGTTCTACCGATAATGTCAGCTTGGTCAAAGATTGATCTTCAACACTAGGATGAAATTATTTGTTGGATGGCTTTTGCATTTCCTTCTGTATTAGTGTAATTAGTCATTACATGCCTAGTATTATGTTGTTACCCCAAACATGGGTGTCCAGAGAGGTAGGAATGAACCCAATGTAGAACATATTGAATAAGAATGAGATTGAGAAAGGAGGGAGAGAGGAGAAGAGGAAGAGAAGAGGGACGGAATAGAGAGACTTCAGAGGGAAAAAATGTCAATATAAACATCTAACAATTACAATGCATAAACTCTCTTTGTACAGGGTATAAAGCAAACAACTAATAAAGTAGTAGATTTTTTTTTTGGAAAGTGTCTAATGTGAAAAGTAAAATAATATCTCTTCCAAAAGTCCCATCGTTCCTCGTTGATTGAGAGAACTCGACTTCGGCTAAACAAACTGCAACTCCATTCTCCAAGGAGGTTGATCTTTTGTTTTGACCAAGTATTTATATCAAATTCGCGACAACAACATACAACAAAACTCATTCCAAGGGGACGATTCTTCCTATAGACCAAATACCGATAGCAAACTCCTTAAAGTAGCATATGTGCAATGCATTCATCAAAAAACAATCAGCTTCACATAATGAGGAGCACATGGGACTAACATTGTAGACTGGCATGCAGAAACAAATGATTGCAATATCGGAGGCTCCAATGTGTCCCGATATGAAAATGCTTATACTATATTGAAAATATAACTTTCATTTAAGTGTGATGGTCAGTTAAATAGATTATTAGTATTTGAGTGACCCAAAACTTTTTCTTGACGTATTACACATAAGATAGGATAAAAATCACTATTAAAGTAATTAAGCCTATACTGCGCATTAAAGTAAGCCCATAAGTTTCATGATTTAGAATTATTTGTACAATCTCGACATGAAAATTAGAAAAATTGACAAAGTTTGAACAATATGATGGTAATTAGTAGGCAACAATCGACTACTCGTTGGAAAAATATGCAAGCAAACAATTACCTTGCATATCAACGTGACAACTTGGGAAATATTATTCAGTTGAAGTAACACCATAACAAAGTCAATGTAAAAGTTACGTAAAGGATAAATCAGGTCAAAGAAGGGTATAAAAATCTTGAATCTAAATACTTTATACACCTCATATTTTTTATTTTAGGGCGAGGAGAGCAGTTTTGTGGTACTTGAATTATTGCTAATAAGTGAATATAGTTTTCACTTGAAAAAGATCGTATCGCATAACTAATTACATTTGGTGAGTACTAGACTATGCAACCTAGTGAAGAACTCTACTATACAATATGCAATCATATATATTACTCATTTCTTCAATTTATTTGATGGGTGTTGGTCTTGAATACATGCAAGGCCAGCAAAAGAGAGTGATCCCCGTGGGGCAATATTTGCAGTGATGTACGTACCATTTTGTTTGGCATCTTGGTTGCAATGGATTATGCACTAGTATTTTGCTGATTTATGAGCTTTTATATGTAAAACATGGGGATATTGATAGGATGCATTTTTTTTTTTTTTTATTTGGCTAGTTGTATTGTATTTTACCCCTTTACTGTGGAGTTAGTTATTTGAATGATCACTGAACTATACCAAGTATTACTACCTAATAACTGATTTAAAAAATGTATTTCAATGATCACTAGACTATGCACCGTGTTACTCATCCATCGCTCAAGTGAAAAATCTGTTAGGTTCAACAAACGGCGTGGACTTGAGTGATGGATGGATAACACGGTGCATAGTTTGATGATCATTGAGATACAATTTTGAGTTCGATTATTAAGTAGTAACATTTGTTATAGTTCATTTATCATTCAGATACAATTTTATGTTCCATTATTAGGTGGTAACTATTTTTTCTCTCAGACCAACATCTGTGAAAGAAGAAACCAAAGAAAATGAAGGGTAAAAAGAGGAAATCAAAATCAAAGGCCTACAAATAAAAGAAAAATAGAGCTTTTCAGAATTGAACATAGATTTCTACAAAAGATCAATTTTTCCATTTGGAGCCACTTTCAAATATCCAATCATTCTCAGAAATCTCACTTGTCGAATTCCACAATCCAATTTCATTCCAAAGTGTACAAATAATCCTATATTTGGAGAAACCTTTGATCCTAAAGTTAAAAAATATATATAAATATATAATCTTTTGCAGAAATCTCAATCACCACTAACAAAAAATATTAATTTTTAGAAAAAGGAGATAGCCACCGGGCAAAACTCAATCTTTTGCAGAAATATGTGATGCTCAATTCTGAAAAGTTTATTTTTCTTCAATTTATAGGCATTGAATTTCAGTATACTCTTTTCTCCCTTTATTTTCTTTGATTTCTTCTTTCACAGTGGTTGATTTGATGGAAGAAATTGTTACTATTAAATAACTGAACTTAAAATTGTATCTCAATGGTGATTGAATTATACCAATTATTAGTACTTAATAACTAAACTCGAAATTATATCTCAATGGTCACTGTACTATGCACCATGTTACCCATCCATTCCTCAAGTTGATGTCGTTTGTTGAACTTAATGGATTTTTCGACTTGAGTGATGCATGGGTAACATGGTGCATAATTAAGTGACCATTGAGATATATTTTTAAATTCATTTATTAAGTAGTATAGTTCAGTGACCAATTGAATAATTAACCCTTTTACTGTGATAACTTGAGATTCTTTCTTCTTTCATGTGTAGTATCTAGTTTATCTTCCCTGCAGTACAATTTGGATTTGCTGAATTTGTTACCGATGGACATAATTCACGTGTTTTCTATGAAAACATATTTGGTCAGAATTTATTATGCATCCAAACTTGTTGCATTGCATGGATGAAGATAGATTGCTGATCACTCAATAGTTTGCTGCAAGGGCAATTTAGAGCTTTTACCATGCATGTCAAAAAATGCCTTGAGTAGCTGATATGTACATGTTTAATGTTTTTATACTCTGAAAGAAACTTGATGAATTAGGTGTTCTTGTTTAAACTCATTTACCCAGTCATTTTAAATGATACAACATGGATTTTGGGAACTTTTCTTTCCCAACCAATTATGACATCTTCTTGCTCCATTTGAAAGGAATTATCATATTGTATAAGCTTTATTTCTTTTCCTTTTCAAAAATGATATCATATTTGTTTGGCATTTTTTTAGTTGATTTTCCTGACAGAGCTTGATGCAGCTGCTTATTCCTTGGGGTGAAAAAGAAAATAGAGAGCAGTTCGAAGTGATTTAGTTATCTGTTATAATGAAAATAAAGACCAAAT
Organism: Fraxinus xanthoxyloides; assembly: GCA_903798325.1. Classification (NCBI taxonomy): domain Eukaryota; kingdom Viridiplantae; phylum Streptophyta; class Magnoliopsida; order Lamiales; family Oleaceae; genus Fraxinus; species Fraxinus xanthoxyloides. Next base: position 16,633 of record CAIGRL010247986.1, read on the forward strand.
GAAGTGGAGAGAAAAAGTTAGGTTAAGTTGAGGCTCCCTAGTTAGCATTAACCAGGTTATACACCTTAAAACAATGGTTAGATCAGTAATACTTTCACACCGACAAAATGAAGGAAACCATCTAAATATTCTAATGGAAAATATTTGTGTCAAGATTATTATGGAAACTGCAATCAAGCTCCTGATAAGATTCGTGTCAAAATCTCTGATTTTGAATTTGCTCTTAATCCCATATAAATTTGGTTTTTGGTATGTGGAGAAACACTGTAATTGAATAAGAGTACCTCTCAAGAGTTGTATTATATCTATGTACTACAATAAGATTCATAGATTTCCTTTTTAATCTATCACGAAGTATCCTTGTTATTAAGCATTTATCTTGACATGATTATATACTCTTGGATGACTGGCATTTAGTGGATGTAGCTCTCTATTGGGAATTGACCACTATAAATTATGTGTTCTTGCTTTGTGTTTTCTCTATTTGGTGTTATTTTTGCTCCTGGTCATATGGGATTAGCGATTAATTATAAAAAATATCAAGTGTAAAAAAGTATTTACAACAAAGGTATATCTTACCTTTTTTTGTCCATTATTACTATGTTTTTGGAGGTACCCAAAATAATTATATATTTAGACATATAAGCTGGTTTGTAAGTTCTGTGGTAGCTTACTTTGCAGAAAAGGAGAGGGAATTTTGACTAAGCTCTTGTTGATTTGCAGTTGTAAATCCAGAACATTCAGTTATTCGAGTAATCAACTTCCTATGAAGAAACTCAAGCTGAAATCAACTGCAGATGAACTCCTCTGTAGACTATGCTTATAGAAAAAACCTAAAAGGTGAAAGGGTGATATGTAAGCACAGAATCAATACAAAGAATTGAAACAAAGCATGGAATCATTGTATATTTCCTCTTTGCAATGCATGTTCTTCATGGATGGTCTCAGTTGACTGGAAAAACCTTTGGCTAAATGATTTTCTCGAGGGGGCTTCTCATTTGTTTTCCTTTTAACTTCCGTAATTTGTTTCCTACTGGAAGAATTTCTAAACTTGACTGATTTACATCTGATCTTCTCCTATGGCTTTGAATTGGTGACAACATAGCTTCTAAATCTACGCGCTTCGAAACTTGAGATTGACTTACCTGGACTTTCACCTGTGGCAGGACCTGACCATCAGAAAATGACTTATCAGCTGAAAAGTAGTTCCTTAATATCCCAATTGTTGAGCTCAACTTAGTGCATCCAAATTCAGTCTCGGTTCATTTTTCTGTATTTTGGCTGCTGGTTTGGGAAGGGGTTTTGGAAGTGATTTCCTCAATTGATTTGGTGGGTGTTGGTCTTGTATACATACAAGGCCAGCAAAAGAGAGTGATTCACTCAAGGCAATATCTGCAGTGACATCTGGGCCATTTTGTTTGACATCCTGGTTGCAATGGAGTTTTGTGACAGGTAATTTGCCTGATTTTTGAGCTTTTATATGAAAAACTTGAGGAAATTGAGAGGGTGCAATTGTGTTTCCTATATGGCTTGTTGTATCTTTGTTATTTGTATTTTACTCTTTTTGCTATGCTAACTTGAGATTCTTTCTTCTTCCATGTGTAGTTTGTAGTCAATTCCCCTAGCATTACATTTTTGATCGGTCAGTTTAGTAGCTATTGGACATAATTCACATTTTTTTTTATGAATATAGATTTGGTAAGAATTTATTATGCATCCAAACTAGTTGCTGCATTGCATGGATGAAGACAAATTAATGGTCACTGAATCGATTGTTGCAAGGACAATTTAGTCATTTTAGCAGGCATGCCAAAAAATGCCTTGAGTAGATCATATGTACAAGGTTTAACATTTCATCTACTCTGAAAGAAACTTGATGAATTCAGTGTTCTTGTTTGAACACATTTACCCAGTCATTTTAAATTATACAACGTGGACTTTGGGAACTTTTCTTTCCCAACCAATTATGACAATCTTTTTGCTTCTTTTAAAAGGAACTATCGGATTGCACTAGATTTATTTCTTTTTCCTTTTAAAAATGGATATAATATTTGTTTGGCACTTTCTACAGTCGATTTTCCCAGCAGAGCTTGCTCCAGTTGCTTATTCCTTGGGGTGAAAAAGAAAAGAGAGAGCAGTTCAAAGTGAATGAGTTATAACTGTAATAAACAAGTAAAGAACAGATGAAGTGGATGCTAGGAAATGGTAACGTAAGTTAAAGCGCCATAGTTTGCATTGACCAAGTGTTAACCTGGGACAATGGTTAGACCGGAAGTGAAGGAAACCAACAAAATATTTCTGATGGAAAATATTTTGTGATAAGATTGCTTATGGAAACTGCAATCAAGCTTCTAAGATTAATGTCAAAATCTCCTAGTCTAACCTTGCTCATCAACCCCATATAAACTTGAATTTTGGAATGTTGAGAAATGCTGTAATTGAATAAGAGTACCTCTTTAGAGTCCTATGAGATCTATTTCCACAACACTCAGATTCATAGTTTTCGTTTTTTGACGTATCAGGAAGTATCCTTGTTATTTAGCATAAATCTTAACGTGATTAAATACTATTGGATGTGCAGCATTTAGTGGACCTAGCTCTCGATTGAGAATGAACCACTATAAATTATGTGTTCTTGCTTTCAATTTTCCCTTTTCATGTTATTTTTGCTCTAGGTAATATGGGATAGCGACTAATCGTAACAAATATAGTGTATAAAGACATTTAAAATAAAGACGTGTCTACCTTTTCTTGCCATTCATTCCAATGCTTTTGGAGTACCCAACAGAAGTATATATCTAGACATATAAGCTGATTTAGTTCTGTAGTAGCCTACCTATGCCCAAAGAAAGGGAATTTTGACTCTGCTCATATTGATTTTCAGTTGTAAATAAAAATTGATACATCAAAACTAACAGCTGAATATTTTGATGCGTCATATGGTTCTGACATTCAGTTATTCGAGTAATGAAGTTCCTTTGAAGAAATTCAAGCTGAAATGAACTGCAGGTGAACTCTTATCTCTATAGACTATACTTAAAAAAATTTAAAAAGGTAAAAGGGTATTAAGAGAGCGCAGAATCAATACAAAAAATTGAAACGAAGGCATGGAATCATTGTATATTTCCTCATTGCAATGCATGTTCTTTCCTGGATGGTGCTGGTTGAACAGCGCGGCAGTCTCTGCACGGGGTGGTAAATGACTGGAAAAACCTTTGGCTAAATGATTGTCTTGAGGGGCGCTTCTCATTTGTTTTATATTTTACTTCCATAATTTGTTTCTTACTGGAATTTCTGAACTTCGACTGTTTTACATTTGATCTCCTATGGCTTCGAATTGGTGACAACGTAGCTTCCAAGTCTACGCGGTTTGAAACTTGAGATTGATTTGCATGGACTTTCACCTGTGGCAGAACCCGACCATCAGAAAACAACTTATCAGTTGAAAAGTCATCGATTAAATTCCCAAGTTCTGAGCTTGACTTAGCGTGCCCAAAATCAAAGTCGGGTTCATTTTTCTGCATTCTGGTAGCCGGTATGAGAAGAGGTATTGGAAGCGATTTCCTCAATTGATTTGGTGGGTGTTGGTCTTGAATGCACACAAGACCAGAAAAAGAGAGTGATTCGCTCGAGGCAATATCTGCAGCTACGTCAGGGGCCATTTTGTTTGACATCGTGGTTGCAATGGATCTCGTGACAGGTTGTTTTGCCTGATTTCTGAGCTTTTATATTAGAAACTTGGGGACATTGATAGGGTGCAATTTGGGATTCCTACTTGGCTTTTTGTATCTGTGTATTTGTATTTTACCATTTTTCTGTGCTAACTTGAGATTCTTTCTTCTTTCATGTGTAGTTTGTAGTTAATTTCTCCGGCATTATACTTTGATTGGCCGAATTTGTTACTAATGGATATGAAAATAGATTTGGTGTAGAATTTACATGGATGAAGATGTATTATTGGTAACTGAACAGTTTGTTGCAAGGGCAATTTGGACCTTTTAGCATGCGTGCCAAAAAATTCCTTAATCAGATGATACGTACGAGGTGGGTTTAACATTTTGTATACTCCGAAAGCAACTTGAAGAATTGGGTGTTATTGTTTAATACACATACCCAGTCATTTTCTTTCTTTATCATCTTCTGTTTGATCAGGTGAATGTTCCAATGCAATGCATTTTATTTTTACTTATCTGCCTCTTGCCCCATTTCTTAAAACTCTTTTTTTTTTTTTTTCAAATTCATTTTTAACAGCACACTTTATCTAATATGCAACTTTTATCAGCGACATATTTCACCCACTTTTATATTAAGCACCTGTTAGGTTTAGCTAGAAAATTTGATTAAAATTAAGTAAAAGTGAACAATCAATTTTACACATTTTATGAGATTTACATTTTAAAAAATATATATATTTCAACTTTTAAATTTTTTTTTATTAAAAATGTTATTTTTGTCTAAATCAAACAAGGCCCAAAATTTGTATCCGATCTACAATGTAAAATGACGAAAGTGGGAGGCAAAATTTCATTGGTGGAGACATCGATGCATTACCTTTATCTTACGTTTCATAATCAATTACTTTAATCGGTTGTGCTACATGTGCATGATGATTCACACATGACGTGATAATATGGGATTGAATCATAATTTTTCCAGTCAAATTAAAAAAAAAAACTTTCTCCACTCTTTTTTTGATATCTCATTTGTATCTAAATCATTATATAACTTTATTATGTATAAGTAATATTATTCTACTTTAACTAGCCGAAAATAGTAGGAATTGAACGTTCCTTTATTTGTTACTATCATATCCTGTTTGGTAGTATTAGATTGATAACTCGGGATTCATTTACCATTGTAAATATTGTACAGTGAAAATATAGGACGATTAACATGAAAGTTGCCTCATGAAATCATAGATACTTCTGATCTATGGATTTACCATAACGATTAACATGGATTGAAAGACTCTGAGGAAAAATTGAGATATTTCAACAGGTCGTTACAGAAAAATTGAGACCCATCGGCGTTACCAAATATGGACCTTTTTATGGACTTTGTATGCCATCATACGAAACAGTCCAAACCCTTGGCACGAACAATTATAGCTAGATGTATAAATGGGCCCATCCCTGTTATATTTTTGTAGACCATCTCAACTAATTAAACCCTAATTCAAGATGTAATCATCATAATTGCACTCTCTAAACCTAATTAATTATTATTACGACAAAGACAACCCAACCCCATTTTAGACACTATCAAGAGTTTAATAATTCAAATCCCATTGATATCAAGAAAATCACATCAACAGTAAAATATCACATTCACATCACTATTCTTATTAATTAACTCGATTGAAAGGACTCACAAATTAAACCCTCCCAACCACCCCCAATTCTTAGAGTAAATTTCTCTAAATGTCATATATTATTTAAAAAGAGTAGTGTTTAACGTAATTTTGACAATTTTGTTTGGTTTTTCAAAAAAATGAAATATATTTTTGAATAATTTTATCCTTTTAATTACACGATGTTCATATCGTACGAGTGTTTAAACTATAAATTTTTTTATCTTTTTTAGTGTCAAAATGTAACATAGATATCGAAAATAAGAGATATTGTCAGCTCGTGCCATAACCGCAATGAGAGAAACTTCGTTTTTAATTGTTATCGTTGAGTTTGGAACACTGAATAGACTAAATAAATATTTTTTTCTCCCTATCTTAATGTAAAATGGCAAAGATATAAATGTCACATATAAAAAAGGTGGGACATAACTGTCACACTTATCGAAGGTTGTGACCCTATGGAGAAATTGACCCATTTTTCAAAAGAACAGGACAAAAATTCATCGGTGCATGGGCCTCACATGTACCTAGTCATTATCCTTATCCACTTAGGTTTCCTTTATTTCCACCATCATTTTTACACACACCACTCTTGATATCTTTAATTCACTCACAAATATACCATTTTCTGGACTGGAAATAGAATTAAACAGTTGGGAAATATTGAATTCGAATTTTCTTTGACTCTATTACGACTATAGGAGATATTTTACCATCAACTCTATATTTATTCTGGCTAGACAGTATACTCTTTAAGGGAAAGCAATAATGGTTTTGCTCGATCAACTCTGGGACGACGTCGTTGCCGGGCCTCAGCCCGATCGCGGCCTCAAACATCTCAAGAAAGCCTTCACCAAACCCTTGATCATCAAAGGTTCTGTCTTTTTCTTTCTCCTATACATGCATGCACACGAAGTGTAGATCATTTTTTGTACTAACTAACGAGTGATATTTGTATATTTTGTTTTTTTAGATGTTGGAGAGGGTAGTAGCAAGTTCCAGAGGACTATGTCGATGCCGGCCAGTCCGGGGACGCCGGCAACGCCTGTGACACCAACTACTCCGTCGCCAACTGCGGCGCGTAAAGATAACGTTTGGAGGAGTGTGTTTCATCCTGGTAGCAACCTTGCTACGAGGAATATTGGGACTGATTACTTTGACAAACCCCAGCCTAACTCTCCCACTGTTTATGACTGGTACGTACGTATTTTCTCCATTCTGGAAGTTCAAGGCTGCGCTTATACACACTAAAAAGTTTTCAAAATTTCATTTTATATTTTTGTAGAAGATGCTAAGATGAATTTATTTTATGCAATACAGGCTCTACAGTGGGGAGACTAGGAGCAAACACCGCTGAACTGTTGACGAGAGAGAGAGAGAGCGACAGATGGGTGTTCTGTAAATAGCGTCTTTACTTGCTCAGGCTTTGAGTGCAACTTCCACGGTTTTATGCTAAATTAATTACTGGGTTTGTTAATTAGCTTGGCTTTCTGTATGATCTCCTCCTTGTAAATATTATGTTAAGAGAGAACTGTTGTCGGCTTCAAGATCTGGTGTAAAATGGATCTGCTGCTATGAAATAAGTGGATTTGAATTTTCTTTAATTTACTAGAAGTTTTGTGATCATCCGTGATGATTATCTTGTTAATGTAAACTGAATTCTATGACAATGCTAATCTGCTATGCTTCCAGGGCTTTCATTCAATTCGGTATGAATTTCTGTAGATCTTCCTCCTGGGTCTTGGACTTCCATGTTTGGTAGGTGATAATAGTAGGTGTAATTTGATTGACCTCGACCTCCAAAAGATAAATCAAAACTTATATATTGATTTAGAAGACATGAAAATTTTACCAGATTTTGCTCCATGGAAAGTCTGATTATCAATATTGCAAGAGTTTCAGTTGTTTGTAGTCTTTTATAACAAAAAAAAACATCCCCAATTTCATTAGCTTCCATGGCTGTCTGCATAGCCAACATATGAGTTAGATATTTAACCGAAACAAAAAGATACGTCTCTACTTAAATAAGAGAAACTCAATACCAAAGTGAAGAAAATATCAATTAGCTTTAGAAGTTGCCTGTTCTTGGCCAACTGGCCACTGGCCCCGTTGAGACTGCCATGGAGGGTGTGACAGAAATTACTCCGTTCAGTCTTGAATCAATTTCACCATATCCTCTCCTTTTTAACAAGGATATAAGATTCCACGTCGAATGGAGATGAAAACATAAATCAAATTTATAAGGCTTCGGGTTCTTTTGACAATTCAAGATGAAATTCAAATCTTAACATGTTGCAACCTTATATCATGAGGATCGACCCTTTTATTTGTTGCCAAAAATTTATGTGCAGTCACATAAGCCGAAGTTGAGTCTTCACCCAGCATTGCGCTCATTAGCATCTCATCAGATCGTTGCTGCTCAACAACCCGAGGATTTCTTCACGTTCTGTTCCAAATTCTGACATTTGATAGATAGATATGCAAACCACTAATATCTGGATACATGGCAGCAACTAGCACGATGTGTGCGGCAAGGACACTCGTTCCTTCATTGAAAATTCTATAACCATAAAAGTGATCACGATCGAGCACTTATCCCTCTTAACATTGATTAAAAATTCGATGTTTCTTAATTCTGCAAGAGAGCTTCAAGGGGCTTTAGGAATTTTTATATTCTCCAATATTTAACAAATTGAGCTTTTTATTGCAATTTGTCCAAGTTTTTAAGCTATGCATGGATCAAATTTCAATCAACAATGCTAAATGTATATTAAAAGTTTTGACATTATTGTTGACACTCCATTGCTTTCAAAAAAAAAAAAGAGTTGACGGGAAAGTGTTTTCTGTCCAATATGCGCCATGTGTCACAATGGAAAATGTGATGTAAAACTTAGTGTACATGTAGCATGATTCAATTTCAATATTACAATGTACGAGTAACATTTCAGTTGCACGAAATAGTAAAAAAGGGACGGCTATGTAGTGGGAGTCGTTTCAGTTGTATGCCACGAGGTCCATATGGACATGACTTTTTACATTATATTTGAATCTGAGATAGAATAGTAGTAATAATACAACTTGTGTAGCATTAGAGAAGTGCGAAGCCTTGAAGCAACCAATCATACAGGTGTGCTCCCATTTTAACAAAGCCATTGATATTCTTTTGGTCTAACGGCCCCAGACAAGATACCTAACGTGTTAGTTACAATACTGTGAGCGGCATCCATCGTTATTTCGTTATGAACTTCCTATGAATTTTTTGAGCAAATCATACAGGAAAGGACCAAAGATATGCTGTCAACTCCAATACTGTTTTGATCGATCGATTTCTATGTTACGTATCCTATTATATAAATGGATATGAATCTTCTTAATTTAATGGATTGTGATTATCGTTTGATAATTATTTTGTTAAATAAATAGATTTGAAATAGTACACACGTTGCAGATCTACACCAATTTATTGACGTGGATTGGCAGCTCTACAAAATATATATCAAAATTCATGCCTCCAAAATATTAATTAAAACACATGATTATTGAATATCTTTCGAGAAATATATACAGGAATATAAAGGACTGATCTTAGACGGCACTTAAACTTTATGAGCCTAGGGATAAATACTATAATTACTTAGGGTCCGTTTGATTGTAAGGGTGAGAAATGAACGAAAAGAAAATGAATTCTAAGAAAAATAATTGCCTAGAACTTGTTTTCCAGTGAATTGTTAATTAAGTGTTTGATTGATATAATTTTCCACCCGAAAAATTTTAAAATTTTGGATCTTTTTGTGTTCGTTTAGCTTTGTTGTACATGAAAATTGTCCATTAAAGTGATAAATTTTTCCACAATTTGTTATAAAATTTGTTTCCATTGCCAAAAAGTAAAAAAACGATTTTTTTTTTATCAAAAGTTAATGTTCGTTTGACTTTGTTTTACATGAAAATTGTCCATTCAAGTGAGTTTTTTCTTTACAATTGGTTATAAAATTTGTTTCCATTGCCAAAAAAAAAATGCAGTCAACTAGAAAATTAATCCCAAAAGTGAGGAAAATCTGGCGTGTGAGGGAGAAGAGGGAAAAGATTTTCCATGCAAAATTTGTTTCATCAAACACCATTAAAGTGCTTGGAAAATTAAGGGTATTAAACGGACCCTTAATTCCAACAACTATACAATTTCCGTATAGTTTTCAAAAACTAAAAATTCCCAAATTCTCACTCCCAAATCACGGTCTCCAAACTCTCCACTCTCTCGTCTCTCTGTGTCTCTTGATTCTCGATTGTCGACTTTCGATCGAAATCTCCCGTCTCCGGGTCTGGGGCAGTTCAGGCGTAGGCGCGCAGTGGCAGCTGCATATTGTTAATTTTCTGATAAGTCTGCTTTCTAAGTCTCCGACTGTTTGTACATTATTTTTCCAAATTCCAACTGTGAAGTTTGTGATTCTGAATCCTAATTTCTGTGAAGTGTGAACTGCTTACTGCCGGCTTGATTCTTGATTCCTTGAACTGTTGAACATGTGGAATTTGTCATTTGTGGTAGGTTTTCTGTTTATGCTCGGCAGCAACAGGCAACAGGCAGCTACTCTGCAGTCGGCAAGAAGAAAACTTAAAAAGAAGAAAATTGTTGTTGCCAATTTGCTATTAACAGCTCTTAGCCTCTCTTAGATGAGTCCTCCCGTTTCTGCCACATCCCTCCTCTTTAGCTCTTTCTCTTCCTATACTGCTATTTTGCCTCTCTTATGATAGCCGATTGTCGATGTTGACCGGTCAACGTCCGCCCGAACTGGGACAGATTGCTGGGTCCGTATCCTCTTTAGCTCTTTCTCTCCATATACTGCTATTTTGCCTCTCTTATGATCGCTGATTGTCGGTGTTGACCGGTCAACGTCCGCGGGACTGGGACAGATTGCTAGGTCCGTAGGGGTCTAGGCCATAGCAACCATACTTCATGCCTCTATTGCCTAGACACACTTTTTAGAACACAAGTGACTGCAAACTTCAAAAGCAACCAAAACTCAATGTCCATCCTAAGAAACGTACAACGGTACATGTATTTGGTAGACACTGCATGAACTCCTAGGCACCTAGCACTCGCCTATTATAAAGTAAGAAAACCAAAAACATTTACGAAGAATTGTAAGAACATTGAAAAAATGGTCCAAGATTTCCCAAACGTGATGAGCCTATATGCTAGGACCGGAGACTATTTCAAGCCACCGACAATTACAATTCAAATCCAGCTTGGATGGCAAGAAAAATCATCCTATTGGAGACCAGGACTCCAGATTCCATGCACAACCGGATCAAACAAGTTTTTGCGTATTATCCAGTTCAGCCTAAAGATACGCTGTACTAAAAATATGAAAATAATTCTCGAAACCCCATCCACAATGATGATATAACTCACAAAAGCACCATCACGGATCTCACTACAAGATCACACATTTAAATCATAAATATTTGATAAAGTTTCAAAGTTCACATAAAACACGCCTGTTTTGACGATTTGAGTGTTGACCCCTTCACTAACTGCTGTAGTGTCTAGTTGCTCATGTGTGTGTGTGTGTAGTTTTTAACTTCTAAAACCATTTAACAAACAACAATATATAGAAAGCTCTACAATTTCAGGAAAAGTAAATGGATATAACTTCCTTCAGCATCATATTTGCACAACTTCCTTACAAAGAAAATATGTCACCTTCATCATGTCATCATCAGTTTCCTGCACTTTGCGCCTTCTGTTGGTATGCCAAAACCTATAAATACACGATCACATTTGAAGGAATTGAAAAAATAATTACCTAAAATACTTTTATCAACTTTATGTTTGGATCCTCCAAAGCAATAAACCATGGAATATAGACTTGATTCATTATTTAGCTACTACCCTACATAGACAAATAATGAAATCTTACCAGATTTCGCCCCGTAAAACTGGCATGAATTTCCCCCAAGGTCTGATCCTCCGTCAATATTTGCAACTTATTATTGCAATTGGATTCATTTTGGAAGCTTGAATAGTTGTTTGCAGGATGGAAATCTTTTATTACAAACATCTCAATTTCACTAGCTTCCATGGATGTCTGCCTAGCGACATACTGCAAGAATACGGTTTCAAAACCAATGAAGGACTTGAACATACAATGAAATGGTGTAAAAGAGTACAGTTAGGATGCAGGTGGATTTACTTGGCATAAGCGTCCAACTGACAATGTGGGGCTGCAGTAAAGGTGAGGACGCTGCAGGCTCGGAATTTTCTCCTTATGCAATGAAACAAGCATAAGATTGATATTTAACTGAAACAAGAAGAAACATCTGTACTTTAATAAGAGAAAATAGCAAAGTGTGCAGAAACTCATAATGGATGATCTTGAAAACTAAACTTTTAAGCTGCAATGGGTGATTTGAATTAGAAAATGGTCTTAAGATCTTTTAGAATTCCATATATTGAGGGAAAACAAAAATGGCCATTGCTTCTTTCTCTATCGTTACTTTTTTCTTTTATAACGATAACGAAGAAATTAAAACTCATGGATTAAGGAAAAAAGATCGTCAAGGCATTACCGCCTCGTAATTTTCATCTGAACATCGGAGATGATCAATTAGCTTTCGAAGTCGGCTATTCCTGCCCAGCTTGCCACTGGCTCCATTGAGACTGCCACGGCGGGTGTGACTGCGCATGCCACCTTTCCCCCAGGCACGAATCTCTGAACTGCCAACAAAGCCAGCTGAAGCACCCGCTACCTCTCTGTTCAGTTCTGAATCATTTTCATCATAACCTGCATCAGTATTGCCTCCTGCTGAAATCTGTGAATCACGAGCACCGGCCCGTCTTTTGTGACGTTTTGGTTTGACTTCTGTGCTGCGTTCATCAGCAGAAGATGAGTCTTTGCCACCATCATGCCCATTAGCATCCACCTCCTCATCAGATCCTTGATTCTCGACAACTCGAGGATTTCTTCGGCCCCTCAAGTTTCTATAAGTGCCCTGTCCCCTAAAAAATTTCAGTGCTGTCGCTCTGGCTGACGTCCGTTTCTTTCCCAATGCTTCTGATTGTCGTCGCAGAGTCTGGGCAATCGAAGCTTGGATCTGTATAATGAAAGTAAAAAAGAAAAAACAAGCAGGTGAAATTTGGTGGTGGTCAATTTAGAGCTAGAAATGTCAACGAGCTTTCAATTCTATGTTATGGTATATATGCAAACCTCCAAAGAATGGCAATGCTAATAATTATAACATCCCCCTTTCTTTATCTCTATTTCTCCTTTCTTAAGCCATGTTTGTTTCGGATTAAAATCAGATTTTAATTTAAGTCAAAGTCAAACAATCAATATTAACCACATCTTTCATGGATCCCACAACCTTTCAAACACACATTTCAAAAACTTGACTCACAATCTACTAAAAATCTAATTTTAATCCCCATTAAACGCCCACATAATTTATAAACAAATGGAAATGAGTAGTACTTGTGGTCCTATGAAATGTGGATAAAAAGATTTGACCGTTAATAAAAAAACTACAAACAATAGCCAAACATGGGCTAAGTAAAGTAAATGTGTTTATTTTCAATTTTATTTTTTTTTTTTTTGGTTAAATTCTTTGTGGGTTGGAAAGGAAACTTTACGGAACATAATAGCTGTGATTCTTTGAGAATTAATTTTATTGTACTATTCACAAGCCAATTCATGACTTCTCCTTTTGACATTTATAAGGAATTTTACAAATCCCTGTCAACCAAAAAAAGGAGCTGGGAAAGTTTTCAGTTGTCTTTATGGGCGTAGGGGGAACAAATAAATCATTCCACATATAAATTGTGGGACACAGATAGGAAGATAAAGCCCTTAAATCTTAAGTTTAACTGAACTGCATGAGATTATATTAGAGCATTGGTATCATTTACCTGCTTATTGCGAGCCTTCTCCTCTTCATGAAAAGCAAATTCCTGCAACATTGAATAGATGGTTTATATAAGGTAAATTAAACCAAAAAATGCAAAGACAAGAGGCCAGAAATTTGTCCATAGATACCTCCTCCTCAAATTTATCAATGTCTGGATACAAAGCAGCAATTAGGGCATCATAGTTTGGATCATCTCTCAAAGAACGACGACTAGCACAATGAGTGCGGCAAGCAGGACACTCATTGTTCCTGCATTGAAATCCACGTATAAAAGCAAATCGCAAGGACTCATTGAATAATTAGTCAACAAATAAAAACAAGAAGTACCCAAGGCGCATGGATTTGTCAATACACTCTCTACAAAAGCGATGAAGGCATTCCATGACTGTTCTTGTCTTCCTAATAATACCTGTAGTACAAAGTTTTACACACCATTACCCATAACACTGATTTGACTAAAAGAGAAAGATGTATTAATAAGATGTTTTAATTTTCCAGTTCTACTCTCATTTATGAAGCAGAAAGGTACAGATTCTGCACAGTGCAATATCCAATAAGAAGATGCAGATTTTCATTTTGATTCTAGACTGCTAAATTTCATTAGCATTTAGCATATTAATTTTTCAGGTTAAAAAAGTCAGAAGGTGGGGAAATATTGAAGCTTGTAAAAAGAATAGATTATTGGGTTAACATGCAAATAGAAAGTACAAGAATGAAATCAGTGTCATGTGCATGTGAAGACACCCTTAAATAGATGGATGTGACAATCCATGCACCTCCTTTCCATTGAAACAAGACATTACTTTTTTTGGTAAAAACTAGAAGAGAACGAAGAGGCAGGGCATGTGATATTGGTTTCCATTCGTACTTGTCTTTTTTTGTTTTATACTTCTTCCATCCTGTATTCCTTTCACTAAATGCCTGAGTGATTTGACAAAAATCTATTGTGGATGCCGAACTTAGAGACCAGAGAGGCCAAAATGTTTAATTTCCACAAGTAAGAACTGTATATGCCATACACCTTTCACAAATTTAAGTGTACACAGGATACTGATACACAGATAAGCACCATCAAACTCTGAAGACCAGAACACAGTTGAGAGAAATCTATACAATTTGGGCTATACTTCTGGAATATTTTCATAAAAACAAAATCTATGTTGCACTGACACGGTCTCATCGATTTATACTCTTTATCATACACCATATCTTTATTTTATAGTTATCAATATAGGAAATGGAACATGCTATATCAATCACTTGCCTGAGGAATGTTTAAAAAAAAAAAATTAAAAATTGGTCATGTCATTTTGTTTATCGGACCAATGTCTTGGAGTATCCGATGAGTGTCAATGACATGACACTTGAGAGACACAGACAAACTGCTCTAGTAGAAGTGCGTGTGCATCATAGAATAAAATTGAGCTCAAGAGACTATAAGCATGGTGTTTGATATACAATAGTCATTTGTTAAATAGTCATACATATATTAAAAAAAACACCAATGGAAAGCGAAAAATCTTGCAAAAAAAATGTATGGTCCAGAATTTAATTTCGATGCTAGTAGCTACTGTATAAAGGTCTTGGGCAGTACCTCCGAGGTTATCCCTCTTAACGTCAATAAAAAGTTGTATATTTTAATTCTGCAAGAGAGCCCAAGGGGCTTCAGAAATACTAGATTCTCTAATATTAAACTTCCACCAGACAAGTAAACAATATATTCCTAGACGTTTGCATCACACCTTTGAAAAATTTTAAACTTTATTGCAAGTTGTCCGAGTTAATAAAATTGTTTAGCAATGCATCAATTTTCAATGGTAAATATCATAGGAGTACATGGTGCAGAACATTTCAGTTGCATAAAATTGTTATAGTTTCATACTTGGCAAAATAAAATAAAAACCACATACCTAAACATATTGGACATTGAACTTCCTTTCGTATTTCTGACAATTTCACGACGATAAATCTGGGATACAATATTAACTTTTTGAGCAAATCATAAATGACCTTACATACATAAAAGAACCAAAATTGGAATGGTGCACAATGATATTTCTTTTCTAGATGTATCATAGAACAAACCGAATTGCAGGACCTCAAAAGGATCCTGGTTGTTCGTAAAACATAAACCGATGATCACATACACTTTCTGCTATATCAGAGTGGTTCATATTTTAGTTAAAAGTGAACAATATTCAAAGTTCTTGTTAATTGGAGGTATACATTGTTTCTAAATCCCAGCCCATGTCTTTCTGAATTAAATAGTTGGGTTGGACAAAAATCTCCAGAAAACCAGACCAGTGGTTCAGAACGGTTCCAATGCTAAAAGATAAGTTCAGTTTTGTAACAGACAACCGAAATTCAGTCTGACTCTCAGGTTAACTACATAACTAGTTGGGTTGAACAAAAATCTCCAGAAAACCGGACCAGTGGTTCAGAATGGTTCCAATGCTAAAAGATAATTCAACTTTGTAACAGAACCAAAATGCATTCTGATTCTCATGTTAACTGCATAACTCAAAGAACCAAACAGGTTATCCAATTTTCCTTGTTTTCTTCATTCTTTAGCTTTCTAACAAAATGTTAAACTTTGATTGGTGGATGCATCTAACAAGTATACACCAACCACATCAAATCTACCCGTTAGTGAGGCTCAAAGAGCTGATGTACGCCAAACAGGAGCAAAGCAAACCAAACAGAACCAGTTTGGGTGGGACAGATTTTCTTCATTCACGTAGAGCAGCGACAAATTCTTATGAAAATAACCAATTTTTTTATTATTATTATTTTTTTATTGTTTCAATCCAGTTGTGCTCTCAGCCAGGCTCCACCAGAAAATGTATTAAATTGAACCATGCCCACCCCTTTAAAAGCTAAATCGTGTTAATAGTAAATAACAAATTGACACACTGCACAAATGGTTAATAAAAGAATAGCACGTTGGCTTGGTACACCTGGACAACTCCAATCTATTAAAACTAGTGCTCATAATTGGTAACAAATTTAAAATCTATACTCCAAGTCTGATGGTGATGATGTTCTCATCATGGTGGATGTTTATCACCAGGTCAACATTCCCATTATAAAAGGACTTACTTAGTACTTACTCTTGAATACAATCTTGTGCAAGATTCTAGCCAAGAAAATATAAGCATGGCAAACCCAAAGCGGCCAACCCAATGAGACTCCCACGCATAATTTCTGTTGTACTAAAAGTGGCAACCTTGGTAAAATGAAACAACAGAAAGACTTGCCGCTGCTCACCAGGCTTAATGATCTTCAAAGCTTTTGCTTCCTAAACACTTCTGTATCACCTGCATCTTTCTATTTAAGCTCCTCCCACTATGCAGCACCCTCGGACTCATTGTGCATGCTCTTAACCTGCTAATTTCTATTCTTATTGCCAATCCTCTCATTTTAATACCCAATGATGGCCAAAACATTACCTCAGCTCACTTTATCAAAAAGTACTTTACCCACATTATGAGTTTTTTATTAAAAGCTTTGGCTACTTTAGAAAATTTGGGACACTATATCTTCGTAATTCCTCATTTCATTTAAATAAATAGCATTTGATGATAAAAAAAAATATAAAATGTACAACAAGAAGATGCACATGTGCATGAGCTTTTTGCATTATAGAATCACTCCACTGAATTGAGAAAGTCAACAATCGCTAAGCCAATGGAGATGAAATATCATTACTACATTTTTAAAATTTTAGGCTCCCTAATAGATGACCCTTAGTGTCAAAGCTGCTTTCACAAATTCATCCGTAGAACAATCTCTCTTAGTGGTAAGCATCTACAAATTCCAGGAGCAAGCCAATTTCAACTAGCCTGATACCGTGACTTGTCAAACAAACTCATCATGCAACCATTTATTACAATAAAAAAAAACAAATAACTCCCAACAACAGAAAACAAGAAGAAGCAGAATTTAGTAATTCACTGTAAAGTAACTTAAAAATCAATTTATGCAGAAAACAGTGTTCACAAGAATCCAGAATAAACTTAGTCAAACTCAAACCCTTAAAAAGCAAAGGGAGATAGCAAAGAATTTTCAATAACTAGAAGATCTAAATAAGTTGAAGTACTTCTCTTTGATGAAACGTGTAACCTTAAAAACAAATAGTATGAAAGCGGGCAGATCACAAGCTAATTTCATTGATCTACACATCACACATTTCTAAAATTCACAATAATCACAACACGGTCAAAAAAATTAACAGTATACACAATAATTGACATGTATTCCAGAGTGCAGATACGTGTATGAGTCTACATGTGTGTATATGAAGAGAGATAAAGAAGTACTCGTCTTTTTCTTCGTCACTGGAGGAAGGACTGCCATTGGAAACTGAGAGTCGGAAAAGAAACAAATCAATAAATAAACGACAAAAAAGAGGAAACTCGAATTTATCGTCACAATTTTGTAAGCAGAATAACGCATGTACATAGGCGTGTACATGTATACGCATGTGACAAAATACCTTCGTCGTTGTCAGCTTCTCCGTGGTTGTGATTCGGGTGGCTTTGGAGTGAATGATCGGCATCCTCTTCCTCGGGCGGCGAAGGAGGAGAAGGAGGAGGAGTAGTATCGAGCGGACGCTTCTGGGCAGGCATTGACAGCCGAGCTAACGGAGGAGCTCGGGGCGGTGTCGCGGTGGGGTTGCGATGGTTAGACAGGGTACGGTCAGCGAAGGATGGAGGCAATTTGAGTGTGGCTTCGTTTTGTCTGAATAATGTATGTATGAGTGCGCGAGTGCTTGCTTTGGGCTCTCTTCCATCCGGTTATTTGCGTACAGTTCATTCAATTAAAATAAAATCGGACATTTCTGAAAAACTATGTTTTAAACGCGCTTTTAAAAAATTGGATTTATTTTGAGAGAGAAAATATTTTCTGAAATCAGAATTTCGAACTTAATGCCTTGTAGGCAAATATATAAAGTTTGGCTCGATATAAGAGTCTGATTATTTGTTCCTAACATGAATTTATCTTGAACTAGTGTCGATGGTGAGATGGCAGTCGGCTATGCGAGACGGAATTATGCTTGCTCGGGACCGTTGATTTAGGTAGGATGTGGTAAAGCATGACTCGCTTCGGATAGTTTTAGTTGTGCATCAAACGTTTGGAGAAATTATAAATTTTGGAATAGCAATTGATAAAAGAATGTGTGGT
The DNA here is from genome assembly GCA_903798325.1 of Fraxinus xanthoxyloides. Lineage (NCBI taxonomy): Eukaryota > Viridiplantae > Streptophyta > Magnoliopsida > Lamiales > Oleaceae > Fraxinus > Fraxinus xanthoxyloides. The sequence goes on from CAIGRL010247986.1 coordinate 35,066, forward strand.
TGGAAAATAATGGAAAATATTAGATTCGTGTTTAATATTATTTTATTTGGAGAATAGATGATTAAAATTAAGAAAGAGAAACTTAAAAAAAAATTATGAGGGCCAAACAAAACATAATATAATCTCAATTATATCGATTGTACATTGTGATTCTTGTTCCTTTATTTCTGACAAAGAAAATAAGGCTACCCACGATATTGTTTATTTTCCTAATATGGACTTTGAAACATGTAGCTGAGATGATCATTTTACACTTTTTGTTGCCAGTGAAGTTTGAGGTGAGTTGCATCTACAATATGATTAGGTTATTAAAAAATGAAAAATGAAAAAGAAAAAAAAAAAAAAAAAAACAAAAAAACAAAAAATATAAAATTATAT
>CAIGRL010248011.1:0-12523 GCA_903798325.1 Fraxinus xanthoxyloides
ATACATATATGTTGATTTTATTCAGGAATTTAATACTTTGAATTCTTTGGCAAGTTATTTAATGATTTTGTAAATCTATTACAAATCAAGATGTGAGTTTTAAATTTAGACTACATAGTAAAATTCAATAATTTAGTACAACGTGTAGATATACATATACTAATTATTACGGTCATTAGATAATTTTTTAAAACTAATACTTCGTTTAACTAAGATTGATTCATATAAAGATATGAAATTGATTAGTTAAATAGACTTAATGAGAACTTGAGATGGGAAAATTAAATATGTTAGAAGAATTAGAACGACACTACAATAGTAATGAATTCTGATTGGCGAATTAAAAGGGGATCCTTAGGTAAAATTATAAATCCTAGCATCCACATTCATATTTTAAAATTCAAATTTGATAAATTGTGTACGTATAAAAATTTAGTTTAGTTAGAATAATTTAGATACAATAATTAAACCAATTTTTAGATAGTAGTTCTCGTTGAGAACAATAATTCGAACTCATTAATTCACTATATTACTTGTTATGATCTGTACACTTGCGAAATATAAAAATCGACGACAACTATGAGCTTATTAACCAGCTAGAAAAATTATTTCCAAGAAAAAGGTATCTACTACTTTTTCGTCAACTTGGGCCATAAATATTACCCTCGTCCTCCTAGCTTCAGCAAATTTGGTCCTTCCCAACTGTCTCCTCGACAGGAAGGCTCAAATCAGGGCAATTAAATTTGAGGAATGCTACTATTACATAAAAAAAGAATTCGGTCAAAATAATATGACACACACATGGGGTACTGGATCCCATTTTTTATAATAATATTTTACTCACATGTGGCCTACTCTCGTGTGAGTATTTTGGCATTTTCAGAGATGAAATAGTTCTTTACAAGTGATTTAATTGATAAGATATCTCTCTTGTTTCTATTGTTTAATTTACAATCAGCGACTGTCGACGATCTAAAACAAAATCCATCCCATTTATTACATGCACAAAGAGGGAAAAACAAAACTTTAAGTATTTAAATTAAGGAATCAAAAACAAATTCCTCACCAAAAAAAAAGTTGATAAAATCAAAGAAAACAAAAACCCACAAAAAAAATCATATAAAAACATATTATATTCAAATTATCATAAATATTAACTTGAAAAATACCCTTTTCGTGGAATTTCTCTAGTTATATTTTTCATCACATTTACTAGCTATGGAGAAAATTATTATTAAACGATGGTATTACATTTATACTGGATCTTTTTCTATGGCAAGCCGATTTTGATGTTGATCGTGATTCAAAAAGGCTGATCAAATTACCAAGATCAAGCAAAATCTCAGCCACTTCAATTTCATCGTCTGTGAAGCTTCTCTCTCGAACCAGTTTCATCTTGTTTCTCTCTCTAACCTCGCCGTATTTTCCTCCAAATTTTATAGATTTTGTTCTTTAATCCTACCCAAGAATTGAAGAATAAAGATATATCGAGTTATGGTTACGGAGGGATTTGGAAGTTTTATAGATTTTGTTCTTGATTCCTATCCAAGAAGTNGATTCAAAAAGGCTGATCAAATTACCAAGATCAAGCAAAATCTCAGCCACTTCAATTTCATCGTCTGTGAAGCTTCTCTCTCGAACCAGTTTCATCTTGTTTCTCTCTCTAACCTCGCCGTATTTTCCTCCAAATTTTATAGATTTTGTTCTTTAATCCTACCCAAGAATTGAAGAATAAAGATATATCGAGTTATGGTTACGGAGGGATTTGGAAGTTTTATAGATTTTGTTCTTGATTCCTATCCAAGAAGTGATTAATAAAGATAAATGGAGTTGTAGAGGGATTTGGAGACACTATTTCCTTGTACAGACAGGTATCTTAATGAGGCAAATCCTTGGAGAGGGAATGATCAATGATGACTTTTGGGTGATCAAGTTAACAAAAAAACTGGGAAAATTTATCTTTACCGTTAAAATTAATTTGAAATTTCATGAAGTTAGGTCTTGGGGTGATTAAGTCGATGAATCTTTTGAAAGTTGTTGTCATTAGTTATGGTAGGTTTTTCGATCGTTAGTTTGTATATGTATGCAACTGGTTTCGTTGTTGGATTGATTACGAAAGAATTTCCTCGAACTTTAGGTATTACATGTTAGTTTTTACGCGGAATTCTTTAGATACTCGAATTTCCACAAGTGTTCGGCAAATGGGGTATGTTCATTTGTTAGGCGTTGATGTGCAAAGAACGGAGGGATGACGGAAGGAGTGAAGACGAAGGTGGATAGACCATGGTCTTTGCCTCACTTTGCGATGAATGTTGGGATTAGCCACGCATCTTTTTGCAAAAAGTACATGGCCTCTGCTGCCATACTGGTGCCCACATGGAGCTTTCTTAAGTTTAGAGTGTAACATGCTGCAAAAGAAAGAGAACTAGCAGAGGTGAATGCCCATCAACATCTTATGGTGCAGCCTCATCGTATGCAAAGTCTCACGCGCCATATAAAACAATGTTCACCCTCAATAGTAGTGTGCAAACAATTGCAAGATGACTGGTCTCATAAAACTTGCACTTATAAGTAAAACAAAAAAGTACAATCCAGTCATTTAAGACAACCTTCTTCTCAGAATCATGACCAAACATTCTGAATTTGTGCATGACTAGCTTAGCTATTGGATCTCTCGAAATTAGTGGGGTAAATGAGATTTACCCATTAGAAAACTAAAGATGTTATCCTCAACCCTAACACTTGTACATGGTATACACACACTTCCTAGTTATAAAATTACAACAATGTCGAAGAATCTTGATATCAAAAAAAGCAAATTAGTTATCAGAGTTACACAAATATATATGTACCAACAGCTGAACTGTCCAAACTAATGAGCACAAGAAGCTACACCACCAGTGGAGATGGACACTTCAATTTAGGAACTTTGAACGATGATGAGAATAATTTTGGAGTATCCAGGATGGTAGTGACATCAGCCTTTCTCTTTGAGTTACTGCTTTCCTGCACAACCCAATTTTCAAGTAAATAACGATTCTCGGAGACATACAAGTCATGATTTTTTTTAGCATTATTAACTGTGATGGGGGTTAAAATATTCTAGCATAGGAAAGTCTGCTTTATTTGATACACCTATCCCATTACCCCCATATTTTTGAAGTTACAATGTGTTTGGCTAAGCTTAACAAAAGGTAAACGTACTCATTTTGACAAGGCTTACTCAAAATCCAAAAAAAGAAATTTTAAGAAACCTCAAACTTGTCTATAAAATATGTTACTTTAAAAATAACCTTTTAATCTGTATCCATACTCACCATCCACCCTTCAAACCTTTTTCACACTGTTTTTGTGGTTGCTAAGCAATAATCTGAGTATCAATGACGCAATGTAATTGGTTTATTTCTAGATTTAGTGGGAACTGGTAAAACTTGTATAACTGCATATTTTTCGTCACACAACTTTAACATGGATTGGATCTTGTAATTCAATCAAAAACATTAACGAAATTTGCAAAAGGTGAAGGAGAACTGACTACCAAATCCTTACTAATACCAACATTTCCAAACCTATGCAACTGGGAAAAATTTATAATAAAATGTAGTGCATAAATTGATTATCCTATTATACAGTTAGGCCACATAAACAAGTTGTACAAAGACGACAGTGTCATCCATGTCTTTTAACATTCATTAGTAATTGAAAAATAAATGCATAATCATATTGATTTTACATGCAAGAAATTGTGAGTTAAAAATCAAGAGAGGAGAGAGGAGTGACCTTAGCAGTAGTTACTTGCTTCCTCAGAGCCTTTTCTCCAGTTAAGTTATGCGTAGTTTGCTTGTTACGAGCCATCTGCAGATTTATCGAACATAGATTACATTAAAACATACACTCCACAAAAGTAACAAAGAAACCATAAACCTGCTTAAATAAATGTAAAATTCATACACTCCACAAAAGTAACAAAGAAACCATAAACCTGCTTAAATAATGTAAAATTCTCAAATCAGAATTGATTCACGCAGGAAGTACATGGAAATTTATAGGGCCACGAAAAGAAAATCCTAAATCAGGGCCGAAATAGACATTTTTGAATACATACATTGACAAATAAACATACAATTATGTTTTTATAAGATTGGCATTCTGGAAAATGTCCCTCAAAAATAATTTCAATTTCAATATAATAAAGAAATTTTCTCAAGGAACAAGAATTTACCACAAACCAGAGTAAATAAGAAAGCCAGAGTTTATCAAGCCAATTTAAGAAATCCGCCATCATAGCCCATTAAAAAGCTAATTTTGACTGACTCTAAAATAAATATATAATTATGAATTTAAAACGAGAAAAATGGTAAACCATAGAATCTAATATCAGAGATAGGCAAACCCATCATTAATATAAAAACCAAGGATATGTTCATCAACTGAACAATATGAATTGTACAACTCATGTATTGTCCTCAAGTAAAAGTCACTTTTCTTAGTATATACTCTGCAATTAATTAGAACAGCAAGGTACTTTGTGATGTTGCACAGCAGCCAAGCAACAAAGAATCTTGCACCAATTACAATGTAGTAGAATCACCTAATAAGGCCATTAGAACTAATGTAAGTATAAGGTCCTACTGCAATAATCTACCGTGCAACTGTATAACAAAGTTAGATAAACTACATGCATCCAACAATTACCTGTCATGAACTTCACAAGCAAGTTAAGGTCAACCCTTGGCAAACAGAATAGTAACACTTCAAGTTAAAAATGCATGACAGAGAATAATAAGATTATCACCTTTCCAAGGTCATGTGAAGAATCTAATTCTTTCTTCACTGTTACAGCCTTCTCACTGCTATTCTTGCCTCTTACATGGGAAGTTCCTGATTCCACCCTGCAGCGTCGTAATACAGGTGCTTCTGAACTTGACCTGGACTTTAACAGCATTATTTCCGTAGAAAGCCGTGAGATTTCTTCGTTCTTTTTTACTGTTTCAGATTTCAGCTTGGCAAAGTCAACTCTCAACTTTTCACTCGAAAACTGTAACTCCTCAGTTCTGCTCACAAGTGTCTTTATCTTCTCATTAGCACTTTCAACTTCAGCACGTTTCTTCCTCAATTGTTCGGTGAGATCGCTCTCCATTGTCTTATATTGGTTCCAAACAAAATTCTTCTCCGCTAACAAAGCAGAAACACTGGAGTTCTTCTCTGCATTAGATTTTTCGATTTCACTTTTCAGTTTCTTAACCTCACTTTGCAGTGCCTTGTGTCGCTGGTGTTCTCCTTTATTGTTAATATCATTCATTATATCCTGCAAGTCAGACAACAATTTCAAGACCCTGTAAAATGGAAAACTTCTAAGTATATCAATTAGATTGTACTCAACGCACTTTGGGCTCGGAACATTTCTGAGATAGATAGCCAACCCATTCTACAAAGTCAGTCAATTCATTGTCGGCATTTTCTGCATTCCATAACACAAGTATAAAAAGGTAATTACAGTGTCAAATGCTTGGGTAATTTAAGAAAAATAAAAAATTAGGCTTGGCCAATCTTATAGTCATAAAAATTTCAGATCTATTACGGAAATTATCAAGAATTATAAGAAAACCTAAAATTATCCGAAAAACTAGAAAAGTAAAAAAGCTTGAAGGGAAAAGAAGCCTACCAAATTTATGCTTGTAAAGGAAAGCCTCTCTCTCCTTCAAACCCAGCATCAATTCCTTTTTCACAGAGTGAACATTTTGTTCCATCTTCATCTGAACCCAAAAATTCCCAAATAACCCATAAATTCTCTAAACCCTAAATTAACTCCAGACAAAAAACAAAATCACATTGTATACACAAACAAGAAAAGAACTAATCTCACCTCATGGATAACATCGTGCAGAGATTTGATTCTCTGTTCAAGAAATTGCCTTTCATTCTGCAGATTCTGTGACATTTTTACTAAAGCATTAAAAACTGTATTCCATTTTTTCTCCCGATCGGTTGATTCGCGGGCGGGCTTTCTTCTTGCCATTCAAAAGATTGAATAGTACAAAAAGAAAACTGTTTTTCAGGCTAATAAATCAGTAATACAGAAGAGATTTGGGGACTTATGAGAGCAGAGAGAGGAGAGTATGATGAAAATGTAATTGAAGTTTGAAATGAAAAGGGGGACTTCAACGGTCGGATTTTGGGTTTTATAAGATTGGATCCAGTTTGTGTAATTCAAATTCCTCTTTTCGGGTCGTTCTTTTCAACCCACTGGCCCGACACTTTTTGTAGCGCTTCTTGCCACTTATCTCCCGGGTCGGGTCCGATTTGTTGATGCAAAAAGGTAAATGGTGTGATTCGTGTTTAGGTTAAGCGACTAACAACTTTTTCTAATTTTTTAAGTAATGTTATTTAGAGCCTATTTGAGCCCAAATTTTTTCTTAAGAATGCATCTTAATAGTAGGTTGATGAAAACGTGTAATTGAAAAATAAAGAAGGATTTTAGATTTGTGTGTAATATTATTTTATTGAAAAGAAGAAAAAGAATTGTATTTTAAAAAATAATGAGGATTAAATAAGGGCTTAGTATTGATATTCAACAAAGTCTACTGACATTAAATTACATATTCAATTAAATATACGGAATTATGACACATTTAATAAGACCTTTGATATATTGACACCGAAACTATCATTCAACATTATTGGTACTAGATAATATTTTTTCTTTTTCATATTTCCATTTTTACTTTTTATTCATTTCCCAAAAAAAAAAAAAAAACAGAGTATAAAAGGATTTGTGCAGAATGCAACACGGTTTAGATTTCTAAATGGATAGCCTACTCTACTTGTATGAGTGATCGATAATTAAAATATCTTCATTTCTCACCTCTTTATTCATATATATATATATATATATATATATAATATATTTAAATTTAAAAACATAACAGAAAAAAAGGAATGAGAATAATAACCATTTTCTTTGTACCTGTCTCGATTCTCGACTAACCAAGGACTCAGGATGGAAACAAGATATTTTGTTATCCGAAGTACGGTAATATTGACCTAGACTAGCAGCGTTGGTACCTCGGCTTGAGAAATGGAATTGGTTTATATTAGAATGATCGAATGAAAACATTAAGATTTAAAGATGAAAAATATAAGTTTTTTTCTTTTTCTTTTTCAATTTTTCCAAAGGGAAAAACTATTCAAGGTCATGAAATAATTTTCAATGGGTGCTAGTGCTATAATACCTAAAATCATGTGATTGCATTATGAACTTCACCAATCTAATGTTTAAGACAACTTAGTGTCATAAAGACGATCAATTCAAAGCCTGAGAAAGAGGTGCAAGTCAATATCGATTAGTTTTAGAATTTCTGAGTTCTTGCCTCTACAAGATGAGTAGAGAAGGTGCTTGAGTCGGAAAGTATTGGAAAAACTTGTGAGAAGAGGTAGATCGACATTCATGTTAAAAGTTATAAGAGAAGGTGCTTGAGTAGGAAAGTATTGGAAATTAAATAGACATGCCTAGTGGAAATTTCAAAATTTAATTCCCTACAAAGGATCAATTTTGATGTTCTAGCATGAATCATGACTAAAAATCATTTACTGCCGGCCCTATTTGGTGGTGATTAAAATTATATTTTTAGTAGATTTTGATAAACGTTGATGAAATGTGTGAATGAAAAATTGTGACTTCCATAAAATATTTGATTAAAATAAGTTGTTGATTTTGACTCTGACTCTGACTTAAAATTAAAATTTTAATTTTAATTTCTATCAAATATAAGCTTAATGATCTGATGGCGGAGATTGTTTTCTCCTTTGAAAATTCAATATTGTACATCTCCTGCATTACTACAGTTTCTTCTCAAAATCTTGATATGTCACATCATCCCAATAGATAATTCATTTATTTCATATCTTGATCTGCCACAAGAGTCCAATTGTTTTGTTGGAAAATAGAAATACAACCATGTTACACATACATCATTGTTTATATCATTTTTGATATTGTGTCACATTAACATATATGATTAGACAGTTTTAAAAAAACACACAATTTTCATGTCTAAGACTTTTTGAAATATAATGAAATATACACAAAGATGTACACAATGAAATGTACATTTAGCATAATTCATATAAATAATGAGGTAAACGACTTCGTCTTGATTAGGATTTTGAGAATTATTTTTCTACCAGCAAAATTGATGAAATTTAACTAAATTAAATTAAAATCATCCATTTTTATAGCTTCAGCAGTGCTACATCAATTACTTTAATTATATAATAGTCACATATAATTAAAATACTATGAAAAACATGAAAAACAATTTTTTATACCAAGGCTCCTAAGGCTCGAGTCTTGCTCTTGTCGCCTTGTCAACAAGAGAATTCACCAAAGAACAAAAAACTGAAATATAATTATTCAAAAAATTGCTATAGAGTTTTCAAGTCCTTAACTCATATATATAAACTCAAAGCAAAACCCTAATTTGGTAGACAAATTCGAATAGAATTAAAAACTGCAAAAATGATGAAACTATTTTTTAACTAACTTTTAAACAAAAAACTAAAATGGACCCCTAAATGATTTGATCTCAAAAGTTCGACGATCCTCATCAGTCTATATATAGTCCAGTATTAGGGTTGAAAGAATTATGAATTTTTGATGTAGCTCAACATAAGTGATAAAAATAAATATGAACGGATACGTAATCAAAGTTCCGTTGATTTCAAATAAATACCGGAACATGACCACATTCTAGTTTCTGTTGATTTCTACATAAATCTAGGCATCAAACTCTTTGATTTGCGCATGAAAATAGAGAGTTGGACTCATCAATTTTTTAATATTAAATACGAGTATTTAAGAAATTGGAAAAAATCTCAACAATTCAATTAAATTAATTGCCATAAGGCTTATAACTTGTATTTAAAGCAACGAACAATATTTTTAAAGCAATATATAACTTGTATTTAAATCAATAAACAAGATTTTTAAAGCAATAAACAAAATCTGAATAATAACTAAACTTGTAGATACTGACTAACTTTAAATAATGATGAAATTAAAGATAACGACTAAATATAAATGGAATTAAAATCATAATATAATTAAAATTATGAAAATTCAGAGTATTAATACTAATTAAAGACTAAACTAATTATAATTTAAAATACAATACATCGATGAAATTGACTAATTAAAGAAAATCAACCATATTCAATCTTCATCATTCTCCTTCGATTGACAAAGATTCGTCCTCGAATCTTGTATTGTGTTATCATCCAAACTCTTTTAATAATGGTAATTTACTTGGTAAATTTGCAAGGCACACAAAAGAAAACTATTTAAATGAAAGTTCGAACTATAGCAAGTATCTCAAGATCCATAAACTCTCGTGTGGCACTTAAAATCAAGCATGATTTCTTTGGACCACCTATAAGAGATATAGACATCTGACTCTTCAAAGAAAATAGGTGAAACGTCATAACCGTCACCATATAAATTCATACATTTTTCAATTTCTTCATCGAATATAGAGGATTCATTGTAACTTTCATTATCAAATTCACAAATCCCTCAATTTCTTCATCAAGGATAAGAGGACTTTTGTAGCTGAAATCCAAAAGTTATTCAACTTTTTTCTTTTTCTTTTTTTGGTTGAAATTTGAAAGACCATCATAATCCTCATCCAAATCTATGTCCATCGACTTCTTTAGATCGAAAGGAACGAAAAAGATTGTCATCATACATCATAACTTTTGTTATTAAATTGCACGAACATTATCGGGAACGAACTTGGCTCTGATATCAACTAATGTAGCACGACGGAAGTGATAAAAATAAATATGAACGGATACGTAATTGAAATTTCATTGATTTTAAACGAATACCGAGACAAGACCACCTTCTATTTTTTGTTGATTCCTAAGAATACCAAAAATCAACGCATCAAATTCTTTGATTCACAGAGATAATTGGACTTGAAATTTTTTAAATATCAAATACGAGAATTTAAAAAAAAAAAGAATAAAATATCAACAATTGAAATTTCAATTCAGATTTAACTCAATTCAATTAATTGTCATAAGACTTACAACTCATATTTAAACCAGTAAACACTACACCAAAAAACACCCTTTGCAGCGGCAAAAAAACACAACGGTAGATCTTTTGCAGCGTTTTAGCGTGTGTTGCAGTGGTTGGTATTACTGCTGAGGAAAGACTTTTTGTAGCGTTTATTCACCGTTGCAAAAAATCCTTTTGAAGCATTTATTTACCATTGCGAAAAACTCTTTTGCAACAATTTTTTAAACGTTGCGATAGACCATTTTGCAGCGTTTATTCACCGTTACGAAAAATCATTTTATAACGTTTTTTCAACGTTGCGGTAGATCCTTTCGCATTTTTACAAGCTCCAAGGATAACTGTTGGGTCATCAAAATATACTGCTCCTTCTACTCGAGTATTGAATCAAGCTCTTATTTTGCTACTTCAACTTACCTAAGAGCCCGTCCCATCTTTGCTTCGAGCTGTCGCTGGTTTGATACAATCTCGATGAATGCAGTCTTGTGCTTTGAGATCTCATTTGAGCGTCCCTCAGCAAAAATGCAACCTATACTCCATATATCAATTGCCGGGGTATACTATACAGATGCCATAAAAAATAAACATTGACATTTATGATTGAGGTCAGACAAATATTACATATAATACTACAGACTACTATTCACTATAAATCATAGAACTATAACAAACTTAGATATAATATATAATAACCCAAGAAGCAATCATGACATCATATGTCAAAGGTGCTAATATCTATATAATATAACAAGATAGTGTATTAAATAATACAGCAAATAATCCTTTATTAACATTTTTATCACATCGTTGCCCTCGACTAGACCACTATTGTTTTTGATATTGGTGCTTCAGTGAGGCTCTTTAAAATAGATTGATTTATTGATTAATGACATGTGAGACTCTTCCTTTCAAGTCTAGCAAGCTACTATATACAGAATTATAAACCCAAAAACTCCTAGCCATTTTCTGGTCTTTGGCCTCTCTTTTTTTTTTTGATGCTCAACTTTGAACCACAAGATTAGGGTAGCTAAGCAACGCCTTCTAACAATGCACTAAGTTATCTCGTTTTCAAGAATAAACAGGTCTCCAGTGAGCAACTAAGTAACTAGTTAGGAAAAAAGCAGTAGAAATAAACTGAAAGACCTTTGAGAAAAATGAACCGCACAAACTGAAATAGTTGCAGATCACACTATAAATCTTCTAATTATAGATATGTTCCTTTATGTAGGAATACAAACTGATTAGCAAATTAATGGATTGAACAATTATATTTCTTCTAAAAACAAGATAACACTGGGGCAAATAGACAAGAAAAGGATTTAACCTGTGTGAGTGAATATATCTAAGAGCACGAAGCAACTGGTAGAGAAAAAAACTGAAAGTGTTCTTGGGTCCAGTCATCATTAGCCTTTTTGACTTGGTGAAGATCTGATTCCATTAGCTCAAAAACAAGTTACAGCCATGAACAAGTTAATAAAATCATAATATGCACTTAAATCAACCTTAGAGTCAATTATTTCCTTCAAGCGATTCAGTTCTTCCAGTTCAATGTCCCAATTCTGCATCAATATCTCAGCAGCTAGTTTTCCCCATAATGCACTCAAACTCCCATACAATACAGAAGACTTTAAATTGTCCAACCTAAATGAATCCTAACCTGATAATGATCATTCAACATCTGAAGATTGTGTTGTTTGTCAGCCCTCAATTCTTGAACAGCATTTGGATTCTGCAGAAAAGTTACGATAGGAGCCGCAGCATCCTCCAGTGATTTCAGCCTCACCACCACCTCAACTCTCCTTTCCACCATCTCTAAAGCAGAGAGAGAGAGAGAGAGAAAAAAAAAGGTTCAGAAATCAACTCAAACACACGCCGTCCACACTGCATCTCAAGAAATTTAGGAACCTTAAAAACATAAAATAATGTCTAGATAAAAAGCAATGATGGACTTGAACTTGAAGCCATGAGACCCAAGGAATAACATAACATGGAAAAAGATGGCCTCCCGATGACAGAATCCCCAAGTGTTGGGTCGATAAAACAAAATGAGAAAAAATGAAGAACCAACAATAAATCTACTCTGTTACCATATCAACATGCACAAACCCACAGATAAGAATATCTAATTTGAGATAGTTTTATATTCACAGTTCCAAATTGGAAGTGAGCTATTATGAAAACATCTTCGTACATAAGACATTAATCCCTCCACACAAGAGCCCAAGTTCAGCACGCACGTATATATTCAGACTAGTAGCTTAAAAAAGAGTCAACCAAACCATCTGAATTAAAATTTCATCTCGTAAAATTTCATCTGTGAATAAACCATTAGTAGTGATGGAAAAAAAACCCGCACCGAATGGGGTGAAAAAAATCCTTCCCGACAGGTTGGTGGGGTGGGACGGGAAAGGGGAAGCCTGTCCCGAAGCGCCCTGAACCCGCCCC
>CAIGRL010248051.1:563-34317 GCA_903798325.1 Fraxinus xanthoxyloides
AAAAAAAAAAAAAAAAAACCTTGTAATTTATCGTAATTTTAGAAACATATCAATTTAAAGTTATGCATATTCGATGTTTTTTTAAATTAAATTTTGGTGAATCTAATCAATATGACTTTTTGTCTTGACAAACCCTGTATAGGTATATATACAGCTAGCATATTTGAATTAGGATGAACCTTTGAGGTTTTCAATTTAATTAGCTGAACTAATTTCCAACTACTTCATATTTTCTTTCTTTGGATCTATGATTGATTGATTAGGTCAACTGTTCTTCGCCAAGTGGACCGAAAATATTAGGAGGTCAATCTCAAATTTAATGGAGGAGGAGGGTTTCTTACTTTCTTTTAGATATCCTAGTAGATGTAGTTACAAATAAAATGAAATGGCGAAGAAGAAATCATATAGGCGATCTCGAATAAGGTGAATAAAACTTTGTTAGTGTTTATAGCTATATCAATTGCGAGAGAGTAAGAGAGGAAGTCCGTCTAGAATTTTGCTAGATCTTTCACCCGAGTAGTATTGAGAATTTTTTTTGACAGCTTGACTCATTTCGTGAGATGTTTTCCCTTTTATATAGGCTATCAAATTGGAACTTGACGAGATAGTCATGTCAAGTTATCGTGATCGGTCAAGAATGTGTGTCATCGACCTATTTGAAGATGATTGATTGAAGAATCTGATAATAGCGGAGTCATCATGACGCAAAGCCGCATAGGCCATAGGCCTGTGCCTTAGGCTTCGTGACTTTTGCAATTGTAACATAATAATATTTTCATACGATGTCATACACGGAATATGTGTGAGTGGAGCCTTGGGCCATCCTCTCATATTATCATATTTGGCTAGGTAAAAAAGTCCTCTTTTAGCAATTCAAGCCGGCTCCACAAGTGATTCGACGTGAATTTTCACATCAGACGCAACAAATACTACGACAGTTATTTATTAAAAAAATGAAATTCCAGTAAACATTGAACGTACTGTTTCCTCAATCCTAGGCCAACTAAAGTTGTCTCATTGCTTGTTTGGCCGACCTCATAGATACGAGTTTGTGACAAACACATAAAACCATTTTATGTAATTAATTGGGATTATGTTAAATTCCTCATAGACCAATTGCCTTGTTTCATATGCCGGCTTCATATTCATTTCCAGTATTTATGTATTTAATTAATTATTTGGCAACTCCTAAATTATCGACTTTATGGTGCCAACAAATTTATGTTGGCTGCATTCACATATCTTTCATTTCACCCACCGCCCATTTAACTTGCCATTAATAGTTAGTTAATGGCCAACAAAACGACTAGGTCATTAAGCTCGCTTGACAAAATTTTTGAAAAGTCAAAAGTTACTTTTGAATCAGTTTGAATAATTTTTTGAAATTTTTTTATTCGATTAAAAGAATTTTGAAAAAAGATGATTTAATATAACTTTCTTTAAAAAAAACTAGTCTACAATAAGTAAAAGTAAAAACAGAAGAGACCCGTGTACTCGACCATCTTTTTATCAAACACTTGGAAAAAAAACAATTATTTTTCCAGCGAATTAAGTTTATTGATTGTATCCCTTATCAATTATCGTAATATGTTATGACTTTTGGCTTATTTTAATGGATTTTTTCCTCTTTCTTTTTGGCTTTCTTGTGAGGGTGAAAGGCGTTGTAACTAAAGATGACAAGTTCTTGAAAAGCAAGCAAGATTATTCATGGAAATTGACTATTTTAATATGCCACGAAGATGTGTTCGTCACCTCAAACAAAGAGAATATTCTTGCTAAAGATGGTTAAAAATAGACATGTACATTGCTTACACAATTAGTTTCAAAGGCTTCAATTCCTATACTCCCCTCCCATCAAAATCATCAATGGAAGCCATGAATGGTTTGCTTTCTTTTCCCATGTATGAGAATCTCAACCAAGATTCTGCCATTCGACAATTTTGTGCGGCCCGTGTGCAGCAAGAACAAGGAGGAGAATGGGGAGAAATTTTGCTAGAGGAGATGGATCTTTGGCCACATTTTGATAGCACTCCTCCATTGGCCACCACTGAGGTGGAGGAAATCGTCGACAGCTTCTTTAACGTTGAATGCTATGAAAAAGATAACGCTGACAAGTCACCAGATGACGAAAATGGACTATTTAATCAGTATCCAGAAGAGGGACTCCAAGATTTTTCTGAGATTGATGGTTTCTACTATGATGGAGATGTTCCAATGATGATGACTAACGAGGGTGAATTGGAAGAGTGTGGCTCATGCGACGATCTTGCGTTTTGTTCAAACAAGGAGCCGAGTATCAAGGATGTCGTTGATCAAGGCCTTCATTTGGTGCAATTGTTGTTAGCTTGTGCTGAGGCTGTGGGTTGCAGGGACACACGACTTGCTGATACAATGTTAAGCCAAATCTGGTCTTGTGTGAGCCCTTGGGGCGATTCTTTGCAGAGAGTTTCGTATTGTTTTGCAATGGGATTAAAGAATAGATTATGCCTTCTTCAAAATGTGAATGCTGATGGTTCATTCTCTAATGGTGCCATAGATGTCTCTTCGATCACAAGGGAGGAAAAGAACGAAGCCTTTGATCTGTTACACCAGACGACTCCGTATATTGCTTTTGGTTTCATGGCTGCAAATGATTCTATATCTCAAGCAGCAATGAGAACAGACTCTTTGCACATAATTGATCTTGGAATGGAACACAATCTTCAGTGGCCTTCTTTAGTAAGAACTTTGGGATCACGACCCGAAGGCCCCCCAAAACTTGTTCGGATCACGGGCATAATTGGAGACCAAGATCCACTGGAGCTTGAGATTAGCCTGAAGGGCCTCGTTGAAGATGCCAGTTCTTTGGGCATTCATTTGGAATTCAACATGATAGCAGAGCCAGTATCGACATTAGTATTAACCAATGAAAAGCTCGAGTTAAGAGAGGGAGAAGCATTGTTTGTAAATAGTATCCTGAGTTTGCACAAGCATGTGAAGGAAAGCAGAGGATCCCTAAAGACCATTCTTCAAACAATCAAGAAACTAAACCCAGTTCTTTTAACAGTGGTTGAACAAGATGCCAACCACAATGGGCCATTCTTTCTGGGGAGATTCCTTGAATCTCTTCATTATTATTCTGCCATTTTTGATTCCCTCGAAGCCAGTATCCCGAGAACTAGCCCAGAGAGGCTAAAGATCGAAAAATTTCATTTTGCAGAGCAAATTCGCAATGTTATAGCGTTTGAAGGTTCTAGCAGGATTGAGAGACACGAAAGGGCAGATCAATGGCGTAGACAGCTAGCTCGTGCGGGTTTTCAAATAGTAGGAATGAAGTGCATGAGCCAAGCAAGGTCGATGATTTCTGTCTGTGGCTGTGATGGTTACACTGTTTCCAGTGAAAAGGGTTGCCTTCTGCTTGGATGGAAAGGAAGGCCAATAATGTTGGCATCAGCATGGCAGGTGCACAATGCCACTTCCTCCTAAGCTTGCATGGATAAGCTGCCTTTTTTCTCATCATAATTGATTATTCATGAACAAGACATTTGATTATCATCTCGTTACAATAAAGTGAATCAAATTTTGAGACAAAAATTATTCTCCATTCGGATACAAATTTATAAATTCAATCAAAGTCAATGACAACTCATTCATAACTACTTATTATTATCCACACATTCCATGAGATCAACTACTAATTCCTCTTTATAAACCATTTATAAATTTGCCAAACAGAGGCTTAATTTGAAATTAAGTAATGCAGCAACTGATATTTGGTCTCTACTGCTAAAGAGTGCAAAATTATGTCAAAAACTCAGAGAGACAAATTGAATTCCATTACACATCTTCAACCTGTCCACAGCAATGTAAAAGCATACCCCAAACTCAAAAAACTCGGCTTCTTATATCTCATAAGCCATTTCCAAGCATCTGTTTCTTCTATTAACAATATATCACTCATTGTCCTCTGTGTATATGTTTGAATGTGAAAAATATATTGCCTTCAGTGAAGAAAGCATCAAACCGCTAGTAGTGCCCTATGAACTTGTCTTTCGGGATTGGGCCGAGGCAGACATTATGCGCAAACGGTTTGTAATTTCTGTAAAAGTTGGTCTTGCTGCAGGATTTGGGGCCCAACACTGCTCCATCAACCTTCTCCAATCTGGATCGCAGTGGCTTGGAATGGTTGGCCTTAGCGTGTTGCTGACAATGCCACCTGCAAGGAAGAAGACTCATCAACTTTAGGAACGTCTATTCAAACGAGTGAAATAAAAGAAAAGTACAGAGTAGAAATATCCTGCAATCTATACAATTCATCAGATTAATTCCAAATTCCATCTGACATAGAATCAATCCCATCCCTCTTTCTTTTCCAAGTAACTTCTAATATAGGTTCTCCTCAAGATTAATGGGGAGGCAGCTTCTGCTGAGTTAAATACATTAGACCCCTGATTGGTTCAGCTAAAAAATCGGATTAAAATCTAAATGATCCCGTCGTACACTGTCAATAATAGAGAAAAATGTGGGATTTTAGTTAAATGATGTGGTCCACATGGAACATTTTGAGTAAAAAATGCAAAAACCGCAGAGTACTATTTGCTAAAAGTACACCAAAAGGAGAGCTATTCAGTCAGTAAAACTTTCCTTAGATATTTCTAAAATCTGTTAAAACATAAAGGATAGTATGCATGCATATGTATAATTACTTATCTTTCTTCTAGTATATGATTTCTGCCTAAGTCAAGGAGTCAAGATGTAGAGGGCATTAGAAAAAAGTGAATACGGAAGGTGGATCCTGATTAAGTACTGACTAACAAAGCTGCATTGAAAATATAAGATACTGTTTGGTTAGACACTGATATTCATATTGAGTTTAATGGGATCTGTAATTTACACCTCATGTTACATGAAATATTTTTCTCAACTTTGTAATTTGAACTAGTTTCCAGTCTTATAATTTTAAGTGGTGGCATTTAGATTCTATTAAACATACATAACCAAATAAGTACTTAAATGCTTCAGCATGAAGTGTTTTATCAAACATCAAGAACGCTGCAGTAAGCGATTTCAAGCAATAAAACATCTGAAATGTCAAATTATAACTTTTGTTCCCTCGCATATATTACCTGTATATAGCTAAAAAGGGGAAACATTCTAATAAAAAATGTGAAGCAGAAGATAGGAGGAACCATTTTCTAAAATCATGTTTGGGAAGTGTTTGTAAACAGTCAAAATTATAAATACATAGAAATGAATAGAAATGAGTGGTGGATAAGTGGGTAACACAAAGTACGTGGATAACTAATGGTTTGACCGATTGTAAACAGTTAATAGACATTAACCAAACACGAACTAAAGCAGATTTGTGCAATCCACATCTAAGTAAAAAGGACTATAGAATGTATGGCTCTTGATCCTTTTTAGCAGAATATGCTAATGGCTGATGAACTTAGGTCATAGATAGAGTCATGTAACATTAAGAACTTCAGAAAGCCAATGATATTTTAAAATATTAAGCAAATGATAATTGTGCCCATTCCATGTAAAAATGGTCCCATTTTGAAGGTTTTACGGCACGTGTATGCAGAAAATATACAGCAGTCACATACGTTAACCGGTTAATTTAACAGCTGATAAGGACACTATTCATTTTACAACTGCTAAGAAAATTCTGTACCAAGTCAAAAAACTAAAAATGCGCACCTATGATAGCACCATAATGCATGTTGGCATAGGGTTCGTCCCCAGTGAGTATCTCCCACAAGACAATACCAAAGGAAAATACATCAACCTGTTGGACAATTACCCAAAAACAGTGGTGTAATAAGATCACAGAGAAGGATTAGATATCCGTTGGCTTTGCAAGTAGGAGGAATAAGGATAATGTGAACACTTATGTGCCCTTTTATATTCATTGCACCTTGCAAAATAGTTAATATATATGGTTATGCTCTCTAGTCTCACCAAATACTGTTTAAAAGCTTCTCATAATTTTTCATAAGAAATTTCACTAAACAGAGAATATTTTGCGTCCATAAGAAACATCTTCAAGAAATCCTGCTAGTGAAGGAAAATATTGTTTTGTTAAGTTCTCTATTCTTGCAGTTTCCCAAAGATACTTTTTCATATGTTGGTGTCTTACCTTCTCAGAAACTTTAATGCTGCTACCATCCAGCAACTCCGGAGCCATCCATGGAAGAGTCCCCCTAACTCCAGCAGAAACCAAGGTGTTTCGCTTTATTTTCGACAGACCAAAATCACCTACCTAATAGATTGTAATACAACATCAGAACTAAATGGATTACAAATTAGAAATCATGCGTACTGTACATTTTACTAATCTCCCATCACAATAAAAATAAAGCCTATCACATATTAATAAAGGTGGCAGAGCAGGATCCCATCAAGATAACCTTGCATATAGGTCGTGAAGGATCTTTCAAATTAACCAGCAAATTATCACATTTCAGATCAAAGTGAACAATATTCTTCGAATGCAGATATTCCATCCCAAATGCTGCATCCATGGCAATTATAAGCCGCTTACGGCGATCAAGATGCCTGCAATATCATATTAAAAACAGAGAGGAATATCATAGAGGAAAAGGTATTGAGAAAGAGAAACAAATGGGTAACAAATCCAAAGTTAATTTATATCGAATATTTGGTTTGCAACAAAAAGAGAAGAACTTAATAGGTACACGGTTATAAGAAAATGGAACTAAAATCAAATTTGAAGAACCACGTGTGGAAGTAGTACCTTTCCTTCCGAACTAAAACATGCCGCAAAGAACCATCAACCATGTACTCTGTCACAGTCGCCAAGGTTCCCCCCGGTCCATCTTGTACTACACCGTAAAATGCAACTACATTTGGGTGGTGAAGCTTCGAGAGAATTTCAGCTTCCCTCCAGAAATCTATAGCCTGAAGCAGCATTAGCACAAAAATAAATATCAATTAGCTCATATATGGAGGTCTAAGAGTGGGGCTATACAATTCTTTCAATGTGCATAACTTTAAGTATTCAGTAGTAGGAAACATACCCAATGACACCAAACGTGTAGTTCAACGTCTATTAAGAAAAAACAAAACCAAGCATGTAAGAATGAAGGATGGATTACCAATCTCTCTTGCTCTGACTGTCGACCAGTAAAACAACTTTTCTTTATTCGCTTGATAGCAACATCAGAGCCTCTCCATTTTCCATGATAAACTGTCCCAAATGTTCCAGAACCAAGTTCCCTCAATTCCTCCAAATCTTCATTCTTTATGATCTGTAAATCAATTATGAATGGTCACGTAAATTATAAGTCGTGAATCTATTTCCTCGGTCATTAAGTTGACACTTTCAACCAAGTTCATGTTTCTAGGATCCTTTAATAATCAAAAGAAAACTAGTAAATTGTTAGTTGACTGAATTTCAATTCCAACAAAAATCTGAATATCAAAGAGCATAGAACAACCTGCGTTTGACATTGGTGGCAACAAATAATTGTCATGATTTTATATATGCTACATTATTTACCAATTAATTTAGGCTGCTGATTTGACCCAGTGATAAATAATGCCAAACAGTTAGTTTGGTAAAACCATGTGGTGGGTCGGGTTCACCTGTGCTTTTATAGCATGAGATAACAAGTCAGACTCCTTTAACGCATAACCAACCGAATCTGGTAACCTTTTAAAACTCTATTTTTTTATTTTTTGCTTAAATCAATTGAAAAAGGTTCTAGGAGTCCAATGCATCAACAGAAACGTTTCACTATTTCTGCTAATGACTCTAACCAAAATCATGTGATCATAAGGACGAACAAAGAAAACTCAGATTACTGCTGATTGCAGACCTTATATGAGTAACTGCAACAAAGCAAAACCATCTCGTGCCTTGCGAAAACAAACAATTTCATTGAACAGAACAATTGAAAAAAAATAAAAATCAATCGTGTTAAGGCGCGCCATACCTGCAATGCATTTATATCAAAATCTACCAAAGAAGGATCCAGAGGAGGTAAGCCAATACTTCCAATCCCATCCTAAAATCATAGTCAAAATAAGAATACATTCCATTGGAAAAGAGTTCATGTTATTAAATGACACCTAGTCTTGATTACTAAAGATATACCTCTGAGTCTCTTACTCTTAATTATTAAAAGAACAAAAATACCTCATAGTCTGAGTCTCGAACTCTCGTGTTATCCATCAAATCATCGTACTGCATTCCTTCGCTAGCTTTCACTCGGGAAGTACCATAATTGAAATCAGTGACTACAGAGGCAGCTCCTTCTCCACCAGCGATAATTTTGTTAACATCTTCACCATAAGTATCCCACAGTTCCCTACGATTTGGTCCATCTTTTGTCAATCGTGCATATTCATAAGTTAAAGGAGCCTCTTCTTCAACTTTTGGAAGTCCAGATGAAAATCCAACATGGTCTTGATCCATAAGAGAAACATCCCTTTTTGCAAACCCATCCCCTGCTAATCTCTGGAAGAAGGACCAGTGTTTAGGTTCATGGTTCTCTATGTTTACACTTAAGCCTGCACCATCCTTTTGCAGTTGACAAATATTCGATGAACCATCAGAAAGTATAGCTTTTGAGAATATATCAGAAAGAAGATCGCGAGGGAATCGGTCGTTAATGTCAATAAGGACCCTCTGCTCGGTTTGGGGAACCCCAGTGGAGGGTTCCTCCTGAGCCCCTGTCCAAGCAGAAGGTTCAGGGTGCTCATGGGCATTAGCAGCCAAGGACTCGCTGCTGACCTCTTCAACCCAAAGAATTTGAGGAAGACTATTTGTTGGAGCTTCATGGCATTTTGTAGAATCCACATGACTCACAGCTGGCAGCTTCACTCCTGCTTTTGCTTCAGCCAGAAGAATCTGATTTTCATGCTTGGGATCTCTAACATCCGTGGAGTCTACCTGTTTCAACTTTTGAGGTTTCACAGGAAAATTATCATGGGTTGCAGTATCCACAGGAAATGGCCTTTCGGTAGAAATTGACTGCTCAGTCAGGATATTCGGATTTCCATTTTCCTCTTTTTCATCAGACCCATTTATAAAATCTTGCTGGACAACCTCAGAACGTGAATGATTGACAAGAAGCTGAGAAGAGTGTGAATCATCTGACTTCGATATTCTGCTAAGCAACTCTCCCTGCTCTCGGGGGATCCGCTCAGAATTAAAGACCCTCTGAGGAATAGGAGGCTCGAAGTAGCTCAAATCAGGATCAGGCTCAGACTTGATGGACTCAGGAACTAAAGCTTCGCTGCAAGGATCATAGTCATTGCCACTAGATATAGGCACATGGGAGGGATTAACAGCATCAAGAGGCTTAGAGACCTCCAGAGGTTCCTGGGGCATGTCGTTTCTCAGAGCCTGCGCAGAAAATTGTGTGTCCAGTTTGGGGACCACAACTGACGATTCTTCCACAGGAAAACCACTGTTCCTGTTACCATTGTATGCCTGAGACGGAACAAGGTGCTCAGTGACCATTTGATTACTCCCACTTTCTGGTTGTATTGAGACATCAACTTTAAGTTTCACCTCCTTTTCCTGTTCTTTTGTACCCTTCACAGTTAAACCATTCAATTTCTGCCCTTCAAGATCTTTCTTTTGAGCCATAAGCCCATAAGAAGTCTGTGGTACAGAACTTTCAGAAGGTGAGAAATATGGAGGATGCAAATTGTATTCATATTGGAGAGGTTGTTGCTTGTGATCATCCCCGTGTGCTGTCTGACCATGATCAAAGTGCAAATCAATTTCATAATTCTTTGAGGAACCTGGTATAATAGATTGGGAGGATATGTTAGCAGATGACGAGCCAGCAAGGCCAGCCAAATTTGAGGTACTAACCCCAGTGAATTCATTTGCTTTATTTGGGGCAATCTCAACATTCTGTGCATCTAACTCATTCAAATTGTTTCCATAAGAGCTTGCTAGACCACGTAGTGCAGAGCCTTTTCTCGATCCCATGTCCATGCCATTGATTGCAACTACATATTTTATCTCAGAATCAACATCGGAAGTAGCTAAGGTGAAATGAGCATCATCCAATTCACTGGCAGAAAACAGGAATAACCGAAGTTTTTTTGAACCTTCTCCGTCTTCTAGTACATTGCACTCCTCCATCATATTCATTAGATCCTCATCACTAGACACTGAAACTAAAGCATCCAGCTCCTCCCCAGGAAGCTGATATTTTATGGTATGTGTCCAGTCATAAATTGTGGTTGTTTTCTGCCACAGTTCTTGCCATGTAATGTCCTTTCTTATGCGGATCATGCGTGTTTCACCTCCAACATATCTGAGCTTTCCATCACTTGGCCGAGGTAGTATTTTACCACCAAAGCTGCACAGAATCTTAAGCTTTGTTGATGAGCTATCTGAAGCTCCAGATGAGGTATACACAAGCGTCCAATCAGATGAATTCCGTGGTACGGACTGCATAGAACGTACAGAATCACAGTTACTTCTGTCTTCATGCAAAGACGAGTTCTTCCTTTCAAACTCTTTGGAACCTTTTTCTGCCATAGAAATCTTAGAGATATCTGAACCGCTCTCCGAGCCAGTATGACTGATACCCAAAAAGCCTCTGAGTTCTAAGTAGCGAGGTGCATGACTCAGATCACCGGAAATATTTGGAACATTAGGTTTCCTGGGATTAAACCGATCACGCATGAATTCAAGAGCAAATTCCTCACCTGTCTGAATAGAGTAGTTATACACAGGTTTAGCTTCGGAAAAATTAACCTCGGGCGAGCTGAAGCTGGCATTTGCATGACCAGAATGATCCATCTGGAACATTTGAGATTCAGGAGCACGTTCATCGTTCCTGCGATCTGTTGGATTATATAGCACAAAATTATGATTTCTTGATTGTTTCATTTTGATAATATTGAATTTCTTTTCCCTCCAATTCAACTTCAATGGAAACAACTGGTGACACCACAATGCTATTAGTAACTTGAGAAAGCCATAAAGAAGAAGCACAATCCTTAGTGCAGCAGAAGGAAAACTTTGCTTGAATACAAGTTTATTGACATTTACACAATACATGTATGTAAAACTTGAGAAACATCACCAGCACACCCCAAAAAACAGTCGCAGCTCATGACATGGGAAATACCAGTAATAGAATTAAGGACCAGGAGCAAAATGCACTGCAAAAAAGAAAGTAAATCAATTATTTTAGACAAAGAGCTTTCAAAATATTACAAACAGGAAGGCATTGATATGAATATTCAAATATTACAATTTAGCTTTTTTACCTTTTGGTAACTATAAATCTACGAGGGAAAAATATAGAGGAGATTATACCAGTTTTCTGATCCCCGAGGTGATTGCACCTTCGGGAAATTCCCAATAAAACATGGAAAAAAGATAAAGATAAAAGTTCTCCTAAAAATGCTCTCAGTTTTTTTCCCCAGAACGTAACCCCTTAATTTCAAAAATAAACCTGAATTGCCATTTATTGAAGTCCAGCAATGAAATTTTAGCTCGTGCAAAAGATAGCAAAAACCTGAATAATCAAGTGTAGATTCCCATAGTGCACTGCAACATCTAAGTGTCTCCAAACTTAAATCTAACAAAAATAATTCTCCATTAAGAAGACACCTCAACTTTCCAAAATTTGAAAATTCTACCCAATGAATTCAGAAAATCAAATCAGCCTCCTTATTGCAGATATCAGTTCAAATAAATTAATGGAGCCGCTACTTTCATCCTCCATTCTTAAATACGTATCTTACTCTAAATCTAATCCCTATTAAAATTTTAAAATTCTAAAAAAAAATTATATTCATCTCGTTCATTTAGACACTATATATCCACACGACTTTATATATCTATTCTACTCTATATCTATCCACAATTTTAAAATTTTTAAAAAATTATTATATTAATCCCCAGTAAATTTCAACATTACTCTCATTATATTCATTCATTTAAACACTATACATCCACAAAGTTTAACCCAAAGCAAATTATTTATACAAAAAAAAGAAAAGAAAACATATAACGTCATCCAACCTCTGAAACCAATCAAGGCTAATATATTATACTATTTTGCAACAGATTATGTTACTTACCTCTTTAAACAATTAAGAGTAATGCTAAGGTTTTTTTCTCCCTTGTGCTAACATCAGACAGTATAAGATAAATCATACAATTACATAAAATTTCAAACACCTTGCTTGCATCACTCCTCTTCCCATTATAGTTCGTCTACAAATATATTGGACAAAGGTTATCACTACCAAAAAAATAATAAATAAATAAAAAAGAAAGGAATGATATTTTAGAATTAAAATACAACATTATGATTGCGATAATAATTGCATTTTGAATTACTTCCCAAGTAAACGTGCTCCATGGTAGACTAACCAATGAGAATATAAACGTCTAAAAGAATATAAAAGGTCCAAAAGCATTTAATGTGGATAAATAGTAGTGGATCAATTTATAGATTAGCAGATTTTATCTGGTTTTATTCTTGTAAGGTTAAAAAATGTAATATAGAAAATAATTTACAAGTGGAAAGATATATAAGAATCGTGAATGAAAATAGCATATTCCTAAATTTAACTTCTCTGTCATTCTTCGTTTTGAAGAAACTCAATATACATATATATACTCCAATAAAAACTCTGCCATACATATTCTTATAGTTGCAGAAATCCGGCTAAGGAAAGGAGTTTTGATTAATCATACACTTGGTTGACATTTCGATTTGAAGTCGTTAACCTTCAAATAAAAAGAGCTAATTATAAACCAATACGTTTCGACTCACCCATGCTTCGACGACCCAAACTAAGTTCTCACCCTAATCCCAAAATTTAATAATCATCCAATTCTTGGTTCAGCATAAAGTACTAAACATGTAAAATTTCATCATCTTAACAGGACGAAAATGAGCAGCGAAAAGATTGCACCGCCTCAAGAACCCTAATTTGCAACACGAAATATCAAATAGAGCGGTACTACAAGATTTACTCACCATTTATTCAAATACACACATATAATCAGTAGATCAAGATCAGATGAACTGAAAATTAGTAAACTTTACCTTAAAAGCAATGCTTGCTTAAAGTCCAGCTGTTGACTGTGAATCTTATCCGCCATTGACGGAAATCTTAATCCGTGCTAAATTCTTGGCACTGGTGCTAAAATGTAAAAGTGTTAATTTGATAAATGGTCACTGAATTTTAAGGTAAATTTCAAGTAGGTCACAGAAGTATTTTTGTGACCTATTTAGTCACTAAATTAAAATAATACAACACAATTGGCACCATTTTAGCAGTAATTACTCCAGATTTTTTTAGCAGTTAAACATGGACATTGACAGTGAAGACGAAAGGCTTCATTCAACTCCGGCATAGGGAGCAAGAAGTCACGCAAAACTTCGATTT
Source organism: Fraxinus xanthoxyloides (assembly GCA_903798325.1). Classification (NCBI taxonomy): domain Eukaryota; kingdom Viridiplantae; phylum Streptophyta; class Magnoliopsida; order Lamiales; family Oleaceae; genus Fraxinus; species Fraxinus xanthoxyloides. Next base: position 13,950 of record CAIGRL010248051.1, read on the forward strand.
GTGGAAACCGATCCATGAAGATTCTTTCTTTTTCTTACGTTCAATTACCCTCTTTGAGCAAAGATTTAGTCTAATTCAGTAGTTTTCCCTTTTCTAGCTCCTCGATCACTCCTGGATTTGTTGTAGACCTGCTCTATTAGTGTCGAAATTTTAGTTCAAAAAAGATATTTCCAAAATAAAACACGATTTGTAAAAGAAAAAAATCTCATACTTTGGCATAACCATTTTCTTCTTTAAATAATTCATATATAATAAAAATAGAACGACAAACACAAAACAAGAGGCTAACCAGAAGGAATTGATCGCTTTGGTTGTTAGCGAACATGAAGTTTAATTGCAACTACGTCTGATATGGCTATCAATTACGTAGCAATGTATTTAAGGGTCAAATTGATCATAAAAGTACTTTAATAATTAATTTGAAATTTTTCTTGAACTTCAATGACCGTTAATGAGATTAACTCGTATGTAAATGTAAATTCTAAGAGTGTTTATCCATTCGAAATTATTAATTTAATAAACAAGCGAGTAATGAATCACACAAACGTCTGAATATATTCCAAACTTTACAGGCGCGGGAGAGTGACGACTCGCACGTGATAAGGGAATTTTGCACTATACTAAGGGCCCGTCTGATTGCAATATGTGGAAAGAAAATATTTTCCACAGAATTGAATTACCTAAAAATTGTTTTACTGAAAATTGTAATTAATTGTGTTTGATTGATATAATTTTCCACCTAATCCGTTTGACTTTGTTTTTCAAGAAAATTGTCAATTAAAGGGATAAATTTTCTTACATTTGGAGATAGAATTTGTTTAGATTGTCAAAAAAAAAATAAAAAAAATTGGTGTTTGTTTGGCTTTATTTGGAAATTGTCAATATATAGGATAATCTTTTTTTACAATTGTGGATGAATTTCGTATCAATTGCAAAAAGAAAAAAAAAAAGGAAAAAAGAAATTAAAGTAACCAAGTGGGAAAATGGTTTCCTTCATTTTGGTGAAAAAGTGCACGTGTGAGAACAACCATTTTACATGGAAAAATGGAGATTGTTTTCCATTTTTCATGGAAAAAAGTGGCTATCAAATATAGTCTAAAATTACACATGAATTCTCATTTTTAGTTTTTTAGTATTAAAATTTTAACTTATTTTTCTACAGTTTTTTTTTTTTATAACCATGGATGTCCGAACCAGTTTGCCCGCACTTCGACTAATTCCCCGGGGCCCTAAAGTTTACAGTCGGGTACTTACCTCAGTGACCCTGATGAGACTCGAACTAGTGACCATTGGGGAGCAAACCCAATGCCTGACTAATCGAGCAACCNTTTACATGGAAAAATGGAGATTGTTTTCCATTTTTAATGGAAAAAATTGGCTATCAAATATAGTCTAAAATTACACATGAATTCTCATTTTTAGTTTTTTAGTATTAAAATTTTAACTTATTTTTCTACAGTTTTTTTTTTTTATAACCATGGATGTCCGAACCAGTTTGCCCGCACTTCGACTAATTCCCCGGGGCCCTAAAGTTTACAGTCGGGTACTTACCTCAGTGACCCTGATGAGACTCGAACTAGTGACCATTGGGGAGCAAACCCAATGCCTGACTAATCGAGCAACCCTCAGGGCTTTTATGAACTGTGCAGGTTAATCTTGCTTCAATATGTATATACAAAATAAAAATAAAAAACGTGTGAAGAGCGTTCCGAATAAATTTTGAAAATAAAGAGAGAGATTTTTGAATAATTTCACTAATAATTTTTATATTTATTTTTTAATTGGATTATTTCCATAAACAATCATGATTAACATTTCTGCATTTTTTTTTCCTTTCTAAATTGAATCAAAATCTGTGTATACAATACATGCGTTTTGTATCAGAGCACCTCTCATTTAAACGTGGATTGTATATTGAGCTCACGTGACAAGGAAAAAAAAAATATCGTAAACAAGTCAATCTATTGTAAAGGCCCTTCCAAATTGAGCGAGCTAACAAAATTCTCTCTCTCTCACACACATACGAGTTTTTATTCATTTTACATATGCATTAGAGACAAACTTCTAATTTAAACGTTTATTCATCAAACATCAATATTACGTAAATCGAAAGTCTTTCTATTTATAATTAAATTATTCGGTCTCACTAATACTAAGCACCCGTCTACTTATTCATAAGTAATATTAACTGATTAAACATCTTAAATAAAAAGATATAAATCATATTAAGTTACTTAATTCGACCCGAAAGTTAGACATTTATCCATTGGAACAATTGGCCGGTATTTATTTATATCAATTGATGAATATTTTATTTTATGCTTGACTCCAATGGTGACATCTTGAAAATCAGTTAACATGAAAAATGCAAAAGAAGCAAATAATTTAGCTATGGACGACCAATGACTTGATAATAAAATGATTGGTCATACCTTTTTGTATAAAAAAGGTATATGCAAATTTTTTAAATGTCAAGTCAGTAATAATTTCTTGAGTCTAACCTTAGAAAAAAGTTCACAAAACTCAAGCCATTGACCACATTTAAATGGAATCACATATTTTCTCCTATCAACTTTTCAATTTGCCGAGTTGCAATTTTAACCGCACATTTCACAAAATCCATAACTTTTATCACTTTTCAACCACGAATTACGTAAATTTTCATAAAAATCTGCTAAATTTTTTTTGTCGAACAAGTCCTTAAATTTCTTAAAAGCTAGTGATTTTTAAATGTCAAGTCAGTAATAATAGAATCTCAATAATCAAGACACTTTTTATTGCATAATTATATTATTATTCTCTCAAGATAAGTAAGATTTAAAACCATGACAAGCAATTACACAAAAGTTGCTCCCAACAAATCACAAAGGCAAATATGTACTGTATTCATTTTTCTTTGACAAGTTGGGCTCTCTCTTAAGCTCGGGAAATTCCACATAACCTTGCAGGATCTACAAGATATGGGATGAGGCTCCCCAGCTCACAAAATGGGGCAGCTATTTTGTTCCCTATAAAGGCAAGGTCATTCACTATAACATGCATATTGAATCCAGCAGAGTTAATGAACAATGAACGGGGTTAAAAGCACTCGTGGTCACTAAACTTCATTTTGTTTCAACGCCACTAGTGTTTTTAACTCACAATGTAGATGATACTTACTTCTTTGTATCTTCGTAGCGGCTTAGTGCTTCCTCGAATTTAAGCCAGAGAGGACCTGTCTCTTGTAGGTTCACATTCTGTGGCCCAGAAATATAGGCCTGAACAACAAACTGGGGAGATCTTTCCCTGCCAATGCATCAAATTTATTAATGAATAAATGAAACATCCCAGAATCCAGAAAACAAAGAAAGAAAAGTTTTTAAGGCTCGGGTACTCAAAGTGAGAAGTGCACCTTCCTTCATATTCTGATAACCAAGCCATATAGGCTGCTCCGAAGTACATGGAAACGAAAGGATAGGTAAGATCTTCAACTGACTTTACTATGTAACCCTTGTAGCCCAAGTCCCTAGACATCATGTCCCGCAAATTCAGGAAGCTTTATTAAGCATAAATTCAACATATTAACAATGATTTCAGCAACTAGAACAACTCCAATTGAGCATTGATATTTTGATAAAAGAATCTTTTGCTGCTTAGAAAATGGGATGGAGATCAAGATGAAGCAGCAGCAGTTTGGCATTAGGAATTTCAGGTTTGCACAGTTTCCAATGCAAATTATGGTGTTTCTGCATAGAATGTGGCTGTGCCTTACTTATATGTATGGCCAAAATAACTATATTGACTGTGAAGGATCAGCTAAATCCAAAGAATAAAAAAAAAAAATCGTTGTTTCATTATCAGCAGGGAAAATTTCAGTTTAAGCCCCCGTTTGGCATCCATTTTTTTTTCTCATTCTTTATTTCAACCACACATTCTATCAATAAAATAATATTACATATAAACCTAAAAATTCTCCTTACTTTTTAACCACGCATTCTTCCATCAATCACTATTCAAAAACACATTTTTTGAATAAAATGGGTGTCAAACACCCACTTAATAGTGTAGTTTTCAACATATTCCAATGTCTTTATTGCAAATTAGTCTTTGACTTTTCCTGCCAAATTTATCGCTAAAACAGTAAAAACTGAATGAGTTGTAGCTACTCATTGTACTCAAGGAAAATGTAGAGTGTGTTGTAACAACTCGTAAAATTCCAAGCAACAAAATTCAGATTTCTCAATTATCTAGCTTCCACACCCAACAAGAAAAATACGGTAACAGGAACAGAGTACAACAGCTTAAACTGACAAGTGATACTTGTAAAAATAAGATTACATAATTTTTAAAAATCAAATGAAGGTAACAGAACTTAGAAAGCTTAAGGAGTTTACTTTTTATGCATTCTGTACAATTTAAAAAGCTACATAAGAGAAAACAATTGTTATCAGCCATAGCAAGAGATTACTTGTCGACTACAAATTGTAAATCTAGGGAAGATGTTGTGAGATAGTTTTGATCAAAAAATTTTGCCATTCCCAAATCACTAGAGTACAAGTTGGGAATGATCCTTTGAATGCACAATTTTTACTTCTCGTGTACCACTACCAAGCCCCTGTTTGGTGGCCTTTAATTTGAAAAAAAACTAAGTTTTGAATATTATTTTTTTGGAGAATGTGTGGTTAAAAAATACGGAAAATTTTTAGATTTACGTGTAGAATATTTTATTGTATAAATGTATGACTAAAAATGAGTATAAAAATAAATTAAAGTAAATTAAATTAAACTAAAGGCCACCAAACAAGGGCTAATTAGAAATGGAAAATTTAGCATATACTAAGCCCTTGTTTGGGTTTAATTAAAATGAAATTTTGAGGGAAAATATATTTTGAAATAATGATTTTTTGGAGAAAGTGATACTAAAAAATAAGGAAACGTTTTATGTTTACGTGTAACATTATTTTATGGAAGAATGTGTAGTTGAAAATGAGTTTTGAAAAAATACATTTTTTTGAAAAATGGAGCCCAATCATGGGCTAAAATGTAAGATAAATTTTATTGTTCACTTGTTCAAGTTCAAATTATTATTCTTAACTGAAATAGAGTGTGTCAAATAGTGAATGCAACATTTCAGGTAGAATTCATGACCTGTAATATTTTAAAACGCCTAGCTGTTGCGCTTTGTGTGATGAATCTCATGAGCCCATCTGACATGTAAAATACATCCTGTCTCACCATCCCCTAATGTATGAGACAAGGGATGCACTTCAGTAAATGTCATATTCTATGGTTATGATTCTACCTTATACATCCTATTCTCTCAGTTGAAAATCATTCTCTGGCTTCATAAACTGAACCACAATCATGCTGTAAATAGATCAAATTAGTATTAGTAATAGATCTTTTACCAATTTTCATTTATCATTTATGACTGGGGAAACAAAAGTCTAAATGACGTGACATTTATGAATATATGATGCTAATGTCAAGACGGCCCTCAGCCTTTTATTACATTTTTTATTCCTTCGGAAGCTCAATCATTGCTATAGATTCTCCCCGATATTGCTACTTTTCTTGTACTACCACCATTGATTTGTGAACAAATTATTCATGAATGCAGACATTTATTAAAGAATTGTTTTGAGTCAAAGATGAAGCTAAAGATGTCTGCTTTTACATGAAGATAATGACGACAAATTATTATGCATAGACTGATTTCTATGTTCGAGGAATGTGCTTAAGGATATCAAACTTTCCTAGTTCATTTTATAAAATAAGGATATTTGATTTCCCAGAGCATGAGCAGCAAACATCAATTGTTTCGTTAAGTTCTGCATATTTTTTGTTCAACACAGGAGGTAGTTTTGCCCTTTCAGGTTCAATACCAAGACTCTAGAGAATAGGTTTCTTCCCCTTTTTTCTTTATTCTTTTCATTTTTTCCTGTTGATAGGGGGTACAGAAGATTGTGTAAAGATGACATTATGATCCATTCTTCCTGTCTCATAAAGACCATAACATAAAATATGTTTGTAGTTATTTTTTGCACCTAATATGTCATGGATGCAGGAATTTTCTTTCCCGTGATTCTATGATGCATGGACACACTTACTAGGACAGCATGCACATGTACAAAGTGTTGTATCGGACATCGACACTTCTCGGACACTCTATGACATGGCTCCAACAAGCTACATGCCTTCTCCTACTTTTTACACGTTTTTCAAAATTTCTAAAGCAAGAGGGATAATTTAGGAGCATTCCTCGGAGCAAATGTGACATCGCATGTGTTGTTTCCTATATTAAATAGTACAAAAACAAAATTATATTTTAAAGAATTTAAAACGACGTGTCAATTTTCGTGCAACTTAGTTGTTTGTCATTTGCGGTTTCATCGTGCTCTATTTAAAATGTTTCAAAAAATATTTGCGTTATTGAAGTAGGTATCTGATTGCATCCAAAGGTAACCATTCATTTTATCATTCATGTGATGAAAGTTGTAAGTCATTTTCTCTCAACAAGGCTACACACGATTATAATAATTATAATTTGGTGTCAGCTTCTATGAAGAACTCTACAAATTTAACGTCAGAGTATTATATACTAAAAAAGACGGAAAGAAGTTATAATTTGTATGCATAGGTCCATATCATTGGACTAAACAATGGCTTCTGGTTCAGTATTTATAGACACATGTTAATGTCCGCTAAACTACCATCTAAAACTTGTAGTTAAAACACCAAGAACTACTTGTGTTATTTTGATAAATATGCATGAAAATGTTCAAGTGCACAAGGTTGCACTCGAGATAGAGAGAGGAAGCACTGTATGTTGCATTTAAGAATTCAAACTTCCTGTGGGCATATTTACTACTTTGCGGGAATAGTAAAGAAACGAACAAATAAATTCAGGGAATGGATGTATTAATAACTAAAAGATCTCATGTGTGAAATATAATAGCACACAAAAAAGGAGATTCTAAGAAAAATCATAACATATTAGGAGTTACAGCAAGATAACAGCATCAACTCCTTCACCTTCAATATCAATCTAAAGGATTACAACAACAGCAATAAATGCATAATTATCAATGGTGCAGTAATAAAATCCTAGCTGATATCAGAGTGCCAAAGACTCAAGGAAATTATAGCTGTTAATCCAGATCTTTCGACGACGATCACTAATTAACTATTGTTTTTCACATCCCTAACAAGCTCTATAGAGCTTTATTAGACTTATAATAAACGAAAGTAAGCATTTACCTCCTCAGGTTACATTATAGTTATATGCATGATTAGGGAGATTATTCATGTACTCTAATCATGCCTATGTACAAAAGATTAAAAAGGATGCATGTTTGTCAGAGATTATGAAATGTGTGCAGGGTCACCTTTCTACAATAAATAATCACGTTTTGGCAAGCATATATAAAAGAACAACACATGAATATAAGCTAATCATCTTTTGCCATTCTAATTACTTCCCTGAAGTTTTTTATATCAAAGCAAAGTTTGGAATCCATTATTTTCGTTTTACTCTTCTTCTCCTTCTCCTTCTACTCCTTGATTTATTAATTAATTTATTCCAAGAGTGAAATAGTGAAGACCAAGTAAATGATAGATCATACTAGATGCCAATACAATGTTATTAAATTATTTTAAAAAATAAGGAAAGTCCACAAAAGGCTAAAACCTATAATGCTCGGACTCGGGTACGAATATATCAATGTCGGATCCATTATTTTCTAAAATATAGGATATGGGGACATGGCTAAAAAAGAGTCCAACTTTTGGACACAGGTACGTGGGTACGTCTTTTAAACTTCAATTTTTTTTTATTACCTTAAGATGTAATTTTAAATAAACCAAAATCAATCCTCACAAAGAAGGAAATGAGTATTGAATAAGAGGTTAAAATAGAATTTTGGGGTTTAGTTTTCATTTATGGAAAATTAATTACTAAATGTTATATAAAATAGAAAATGGGGGACTTGATTACAATTTAAACTTAATGGAATACTAAGTTGCACTATATGGAATCTATTTTCATTTCATACAAAGAAAATCCTAAACCACATAGAGAAAGGAAGGAAAAAAAAAAAGGGAAAACCTTGTGCCGTAGCCGAAGAAGAAAAGGGAAAGAAAAAAAGAAAGAATGAAAAGAATGAAGTAGAAACGGCGAAGTGTCCAGTTGAAATTTGGAGGATCCGACACATCCCAATACCCATACCCGTGTCGTGTCCGACGCACTTCGTTCGTTTCGAAGAGTCCGAACCAGAGAAAATATAGGAGGCACATCTTAAATGCACATGAAAGGTAAATCTAAAAGTGCAACTTTCTGCCTTAATGACATCGCCCAAACAACTAACAAAATTGACAACGATCTTTTACCAGCATTATTTAACTTTCATCCTTTAACCGAATCGGCAGGAAAAGCCAGAATTCCAGCTAGCAACTGATACGTTGCAGCAACATAACATGCATGTAGACCGTGTGTCTCTCATAACGAAGAAGATTCATTTTTGTGGATTACTCACACCTCTATATTCTTCCACCTAAACCCCACATTTTGTCCTTATTTACACCTATGTGTTTCCCTATGCCTATTTAAAGCAAAAAACTTAAAATGCCAGAAGCATGGTGTGACTGCTTTCTGCATTGGTGTATTTCACTCAATTCATAAGTACTCTCTTGTGTGACTCTAAATTAGTTTCATTCTCCTTTATTTCATCCTCAATCTTCACCATGAGACACATAGTTTATCGAGATCCAGATGTGAATGAGATCTATGATGCAACAAGAAGTCTCAGCAATCTCTGGGAGAGTATACGAGTGCCAATCATTGCACCTATTCTACGTGTTGCAGTTTATATATGCATAGTGATGTCTGCTATGCTTTTCATCGAACGGGTTTACATGGCAATTGTGATTGCATTTGTCCATTTTTTTGGGAAGAAAAGATACACCAAGTACCAGCTAGACAGCATAAAAGAAGACCTAGATAGAAACAAGAACTACCCTACCGTGTTGGTTCAAATCCCTATGTTCAACGAAAAAGAGGTAAACGCTAGAATATCTTCAGCAATTCCAGTATCTATATATACTTTCTTTTAGGCATAAATGTGCATCAAGCACATAGAACACGTCTACAGAAGCATACAAATTCTGCATTCATTTATCATTTCAGATAGGCAAATAAAGATCCAAGTGGTGTGCCTCAATAGTGCTTTTGATACTAATCTCTTATAGCTTTCAGGTCAAGATTTATTCAATCTTGAACATACATACCATTAAAGCTGGATAGCAATTCATAAACCCTTTACTTTTTTGATCAACTTTCAATTTAAAAAATCAAAACAAGAATATTGCCTTCCAAGAGAATTAGACAGAATTTAAAAGCTAAAAAATGAGTGACTGAATCATGCCTGGTGAAAATAAAAAATTAATCAGATACTTAAAAAGTTAAAAGACAAATATCATTTTTGACAAATCACAGAAAAGTACCTTCAAAACTTCTCTCTATGCATGTCCGAGTGGCCGTGCGACATCGTACTTCTTGCTGAAGAAGAAACAACGATGAAAGAAAGCTTGATCAACAAGATTTAAGTATTTTTTCTACAAGAAGTTTAATAATCCTTATTTAGATAAATGAACGAGATTAAAATAAAATTCGCCTATTTCTCTTTTTAGTTTATCATTAATCCAGTGTCATGCATGCTTAGTAAATTTTAAATATAATTGCTTCCCCTTCCTCCTAACTTTCAACTCTCGTGCATAAATTTTTGTCTCGCCCTCTATCATAAGGTAGTATATATCCGGTAGGAAATTTTCATTTATGTTTAAGCTATGGAGTTTCCAAATGGACGTTGAACATTACTTTGATGACACCACATAGTTCATCAATATGATCGCTGTTGTCAACATTTAAACCACATTAATAACTGGGTAAAGCATATCATTTGTCAATTTAGTACAATGTAATTCCAGCTTGCTTGATGATTCCCTTTTAAGGTAGGTTTTACCACTAAAACACTGGCTAGATAAGGAACAGATAAGTCCTATAAAAGACCGTCTAACACAACCTAAGTTGTTGCTCTGCATTGCTTTATCCCCAATATTCATGTCTCTGATATCAATGTATAGAAAAGAAAATATGTGTATCCACCTGAAAGCTTCACGAAAAAAAAAAATGCAAATTAAATGAAATAAACATGAATTCATGATAGTTTTTCATCAAGGCACAACATTATTGTCCATTTCTCACAGTGGCAAACATTTGGGGTACATCATCCAACACACTATCAATGATGTGAGAACTTGTATAGTTGTATGAAAGCTCATACTTAAGCAGATATAAAACTTAGAATAGAGGAAAGATTTATTTTTTATTTCAAAAAATTTAAACTCGATGTGAGTAAATAAATCCAAAATCTTATTTTATGCCTAGGTTTACAAGCTTTCCATTGGAGCTGTATGTGGACTTTCATGGCCATCAGATCGACTCATTGTGCAAGTTCTTGATGACTCCACCAATGAAGCCTTAAGGGTATCCTTTTCAACCAAATGTAATCTTCAATATGAATTCTAGTAAAATCATGTCTCAGTGCAATGATTCTGTAGAATATATATGCAGGCAATGGTGGAATTGGAGTGTCGAAAATGGATTAAGAAAGGTGTGAATGTTAAGTATGAGACAAGGAACAACAGGAATGGTTACAAGGCTGGTGCTCTTCGAGATGGCTTAAAAAAGGATTATGTTGAAGATTGTAATTTTGTAGTGATCTTTGATGCAGACTTCCAGCCTGAAGAAGATTTTCTCTGGAGGACTATCCCCTACCTACTTCAAAACCCAGAACTCGGCTTGGTTCAGGCAAGATGGAAATTTGGTAAGGCCTATTACAGTGCTATATATATTATAGTTGAAGATCTGTCTATCTAAATTGAGCAGTTGCTCCAATAGTGAGATTATGCCATATCCCACAAAATGAAGATCATAGTGAAAAGACAGAAGGTAATTGGTTTAGTTAATACATAACTCTAAATTTGAAATGATAATAAAGCCCCCATTTGGTTTGGCTAAAAATCACACTTTAAGTAAACTTTGATAAAAGTTGATAAAAATTGTGGTCCCATAAAATGTGTGGTTGAAAATGAGTTGGAAGAAAAATGAGTTTTAAAAAAATTGGCCCAAACAGGGGGCAAAGTAAACTAAAGTTGTATATCCCTCGTAACTGCTTCAGTTGCTCTAAAAGTTTTTGCATGTTTTCAAGGCATTGACAATAAATTTATTTTTGCAGTGAACGCAGATGAGTGTTTGATGACTCGGCTCCAACAGATGTCATTAGACTATCACTTCAGTGTAGAACAAGAAGTGGGCTCCTCAACATGCTCGTTCTTTGGATTCAATGGTTATCAGCATATCATGTTTCTCTTTATAAAAATTCATTTGTTGCCAACAAGTAACCTACTTAAGATGTTTGACATGAATTGCAGGAACTGCTGGTGTTTGGAGGATCCGAGCAATAAATGATGCAGGAGGGTGGAAAGATAGAACCACAGTAGAGGACATGGACCTTGCTGTCAGAGCTGGTCTCAAGGGCTGGAAATTCCTCTTTGTGGGTGACCTCGAAGTAAGCATCTAAACTTTCACTATGATACACTATTTGCAGTGTACATAAAGATTCCACTAAGTTGAACACAATTTACCTTCCATCAGGTAAAAAATGAACTACCAAGTACGTTTAAGGCGTACAGATATCAACAACATCGCTGGTCATGTGGACCGGCAAATCTTTTCAGAAAGATGTTTGTAGAAATTCTCACCTGTGAGGTATTAAATCTATAATTGCTTCCTTTTACTATCAGCAATAAACTAGTGGTATGACTGAATTTGAATATCCCTGAGAAAATTCCAACAGTTCCTTTCTGATCTTTGCAGCGTGTATCACTGTATAAGAAATGGCACGTGATATATGCATTCTTCTTCGTAAGAAAGATCATCGCGCACTGGGTCACATTTTTCTTTTACTGCGTTGTAATACCTGCGACTATATTAGTTCCAGAAGTTCATCTCCCGAGGCCACTGGCAATTTATCTTCCAGCATGCATAACCATTCTCAATGCAATTACCACTATAAGGCATGCAGTCCAGATAAGCCAAATACAATTTTATATTCTTCTATTTTTCACAAATCTCCCAATAATAATTAATTTGAAGTCCCACTTACTTTGTCACAGATCTTTACATCTTCTCGTCTTTTGGATATTATTCGAAAATGTTATGTCACTGCATAGATCCAAAGCAGCTATTATAGGGCTCATTGGAGCCAACAGAGTTAATGAGTGGATCGTAACAGAGAAGCTGGGCAATATGATGAAGCAAAAGTTCAGTGCCAACGCAGCAAGGAGGCCACGATCACGCATAAGAGAAAGGTATAATGTCCAGTATGTGCTTCATACTCACCATTTCATAATACTGTTGATCTATAAACGTTTGGTGATTGAAATTGGAAAGGCCAATCATTCTATAGATAAAAACATGATGTCTTTTAGATCATAAAGGTATACAAACACTCAAATTCCCCTACAGATACATACCCACTATGTTAAAAACTTCTATTATTTTCTTGAGGAATAACCAGTAGAATCTTTTATGCATCAAACATTAAATCTACAAATGGAGTAATCATCATTTAGAATGTCCCTTGACATTCTTGTGCACTAACCTAAGCATTTTAATTTTAAAACAGGATCCACATCTTGGAGCTTGTAATAGGGATGTGCTTGCTGCATTGTGCTGTGTATAACATGTTCTACGGGAACAATCATTTCTACATCTATCTACTACTGCAGGCAGTGGCCTTTTTTGTAGTTGGACTTGGATGTGTTGGAACAGTTGTACCCAACTAAAGATGATAGTGCAAATGAGCTGATGAAGACTGGGCTTTGAAGACTACCTAATAGAGTACTATGTACATAGGTTTCAGGAGTGTTTGATTTGTTACTCTTGTATATGTGTCCAGCAAGTCCATGCTGCGTTTGGAATAAATAATTTGTTTGATGAGACGAAAATCTTATGCACATGTTTAGCATTATTAGTTAATAAGTCATGCTAATTTAGAAAAGGGTAAATCTTTATAGTTATTTATATTACTATCAGATGTTCCATAATCAAGTAATTATTAACTCTAGCATCACAATCATAACTTTGATCAATTGTCCAGTATTCAAGACAAAATAAAATTAGAATTAAAAAAAAAAAAAACACTATTCATCAATTGATTGATTTTTCTTTTTGGGGCTATAAAAACTCAGAGATGATAATTTCTATATGTATTAACTCAAGAATAATACAGCCCTTTAGGTTACAATGGAATAAAATAAAGTCCAAAAAATCAGGGATATTTATCTTAAAATATCAAATTCATAGGGAAAGAATCCTATAAGCTATAAATAAAAAATACTAAATCAATGCTAGCTATAAATACAAAGTACTAAATCAATGCTAAATCAAATAAGATAATATTTGATTTCGTCCACACTCCCCCTCAAGTTTAGCTGTAAATGTTGATGAGACCAAGCTTGCCTACAAGGAAATCAAGAGTTTGTTCAGTTAGTCCTTTCCTGAGAATATCAGCTAGTTGGTGTGAGGTTGGCACATACTCAATGCTAATAATATCTCCATCAAGTTTCTCTTTGATAAATGTCTATTAGCTATAAATAAAAAATACTTTTCGATCATCCGTCTTTGGAAAAAATAGACCTTTTCCTGGTATTTGCTTTAAATATCTGAAGATTCTACATACAACATTGAGATGACCTTGACATGGTGCGTGCATATATTGGCTTACTAAACTCACTATATATGATATGTCTGGTCTTGTATGCGAAAGATAGATGAGCTTTCCAACATGGCGTTGATAGTTTCCTTTATCGACTGGTCCTCCCTCAAGCATTTTTACTCTATTACCCAGTTCCATTGGAGTTTTACTCAGTTTACATCCCATCATGCCAGTTTCTACTAAGAAATCTGAGGTATATTTCCTTCAAGATACAGGAATACCCTTTTTACTCCTTGTGAATTCCATTCCAAAAAAGTATCTCAATACTAACTTCGAATTCTTTTGCCATCATTTGATTGATTTTTTCCGTCTCTTCACTATCATTTCCATTGAAAATGATATCATCAACATACACGATTAGGATGGTTATCTACTCCTTTTCAGAGTGTTGGACAAACAGGATGATCAAATTGTCCTCGAGTATAACCATAATTCTTGATTACCTTCGAGAAAGGGTTGAACTAAGCACGCAGGGATTGTTTTAAATCATATAGAGACTTGTTGAGTTTACAAATAATTTTAACTCCCCAAATCTTCTTCAAAACCCGGAGGTTGACAAATATAAACCTATCCTTTGGCCACTAGATGTGCCTTGTGTCTCTCCCTAGAACCGTCAGCCTTATAGTTTACTGTGAACACCCATTTGCACCCTTCAATACTTTTTTCTTATGGCAATTCCACCAAACTCCACGTATTGTTTTGTTTGAGAGCACACATTTCCCTGAGAACTGTAGGTTTCCATTCAGGGATAGATAATGCCTCCTTTATAGACCTGGGAATTATCACAGTAGAAATATTCAAGGTAAAGGCATGGAACGAAGGTGATAGATTTGAATAGGAGATAAACTTAGAAATACGATGTTGAGTACAAGACCTAACACCCTTTCCGAGAGCTATTGTAGATCTAGATCAAGATTGGGACTAGGTTTACCCAACTCATTTGGCAAGTGAGGATCTACCATTGGTTCAACTTCTTAACTATGAGTAGGATTTTCTTGTTTGCAATAGCAATGACAACCTTTTTGAGTTGGTAAGTAGCCAATGAAGATGGTTTTTTTAGCTCGGGGATCAAGTTTATTTCTATTGTGGGAATAAATATGGACAAAGACCGTACATCCAAAAGTTTTGAGGTGAAGAGCATTGGATGTAGAGACTTGTGGGTAGTTTTTGGTGAGGACAAACAGAAAAGTTTCAAAGTTTATGATACAGTTAGGTAAGCGGTTTGTGAGATAGGTAGCGATTAATACGGCATCTCCCTATAAGTATTTTAGGACATTCATGGTAAACATAAGTGCACGGGCTACTTCCAACAAATTACGATTTTTTCTTTCAGACACTCCATTTTGTTATGGGGTGTTAACACACGAACTTTGATGCATAATCCCATTTTCCAACGAATAATCGCCTAGAATGGAATTGAAATATTATTTTCCGTTATCGATTCTAAGAGTTCGAATATGAGTTTGAAATAGGATTTGAATCATTTTATGAAAAATCTTAAATATTTGTTTGGTTTCAAATTTTTCCCCAAGTAGATAAACCCATGTAGTGCGTGTGTGATCATCAATTAATGTAATGAACCATTTCTTTCCATGAGAAGTGGTGATTTTGGATGGTCCCCATATGTCACTAAAGATTAAAGAGAATGGTGCGGATGGCATGTATGGTTTTGGAGAAAATGGGTACGAGTGTGTTTGGCAAGTTGGCAAATTTCACATTCAAACGGAATAGAATTTTTATTATTAAATAAAGATGGGAACAATGCTTCAAATATGAAAAACTAGGATGGCCAATTCTATGATGCCATAACATTATTTCCCTATTAATAGAAACAGACATAGAAGCAACACCAGACACCAAAGTTTGTCGACTCTTTGATTGATCACCATCAAAGTGATAAAGACTATCATGAACTCTAGCACTGCAAATCGTCTTCCCCGATAGTAGTTCATAAAATTGACATGATAGAGGCAAGAGTTTAGCAACATGGTAATTGTTACGAGTAATTTTACTAACAGATATCAGGTTGCATTTTAAGGCACGAACATGGAAGACAGATTTAAGAACTAAATTCTGGGACAATTTAATATTACCAATTCCAGCAATTGAAGTTAAAGATCCATCAGCAATTTTAACAGTGGTATGATTAGAACAACGAATATAAGAGTAAAAAAGGTTAGAGCAACTTGTCATATGATTGGAGGCTCCTGAATCAATGATCCAAGGGTTCTTGGAATGAGTGAATGAATTTAAGGCTGAATGGGGTTTACCAGATTGAGCTACTGAGCATGACCCAACAGTGGAGCCTGACGAGGGATTAACTTGAGAGAAATTGATAGATGGCTGATTGAGGAGACAACATAGTTGTTCAACCTATTCCTCGCTGAATGGAAGAGTAGGACCCGAGTTAACAGTTTCATCTTGGTCAGATTGAGTTTGATAGGCACGCCCATCCTTCCTTTTTCTAGGTTGCCAATTTGCTGGTTTCCCGTGAATATCCCAGCACTTATCTCAAGTGTGCCCATGAAAATTACAGTGATCACACCATGGTCGCCTATATGTGCGCTGATCGGAATGATGCTGTCCATTTGGAAAGGATTTTTTCGACACTAAGGCAGACCCTTCTGAAGTAAATGGGAGCACTGGCAGAACATCGGTTAGCATTACCTTCCGACTGGCTTCTTCACGCCGAACTTCTGCAAATGCATCTTCTGTAGAGGGAAAAGGATCCCGTGCCACCAATNGTCAGATTGAGTTTGATAGGCACGCCCATCCTTCCTTTTTCTAGGTTGCCAATTTGCTGGTTTCCCGTGAATATCCCAGCACTTATCTCAAGTGTGCCCATGAAAATTACAGTGATCACACCATGGTCGCCTATATGTGCGCTGATCGGAATGATGCTGTCCATTTGGAAAGGATTTTTTCGACACTAAGGCAGACCCTTCTGAAGTAAATGGGAGCACTGGCAGAACATCGGTTAGCATTACCTTCCGACTGGCTTCTTCACGCCGAACTTCTGCAAATGCATCTTCTGTAGAGGGAAAAGGATCCCGTGCCACCAATCGGCCTCGTAACTCGCCCAGATTTTGATTGAGCCCAGCAAGGAAGTCAAAGACCCTTCCCTTTTCAAGATTGTGCCTCTGTTTTACGCTACACTTAGCACATGTAGAATTATCTTTGAAGAATAAATCCAATTCTTGCCAAAGGTCGTGGAGGTCAGAAAAATATTGGGTCACAGAATTCGAACCTTGATTCATTTCCTTCAACTTTGAACGAATTTCAAAAATCTGAGAAAACATTTCAAAGATCAGAGTACATCCGTTTAGCAGCATCCCAAACTTCCTTCCCTGTTTTGAACCAGAGATAAAGACAGCTTATCTTCTGGTCCATCGAATTAATAAGTCAGGCAAGAACAATAGAATTCTCAACCTGCCATGTTTTGTACGACGAGTTAGTTGAGCTTGGAGTAGGAAGCCCACCGGTGATGTAACCCAGTTTGCCACGACCACAGATAACTATCTTGACTGATTGTGCCCACTGCAGGTAATTTTTTCCATCTAGTTTGTGGGCTGTAATATGAAGAGAGGCAACAGGAGTGAAATTTCTTTCAGCTTGGGACTGGCCAGAAGCTGCAGACTTGGCGTTATTGCAGGGTGATATGGCTGCCTCATTTTCAGCCACAGAGGTTTTTTTTTTTTTTTTTACAATATTTGATAAACGTTGCTAAAATTATAACCTTTCGCAATACTCAATAAACGTTGCTAAAAGTGTCTACAGCAACATTTTTCTAAAAAATGTTGCCAAAACTCATTTATATTAACCAATGACATTATTCGCTTACTAAAATGTTGCATTTTTAATGTTGCAAATAACTTTTTTTGTTGCAGTGAATCTTGTAACCTTAGTTGCCATTTTGGCTATATAGCGCAAAAGAACATCATCCATTTTAATGGATGCTCAACAAGGAAGTAAGTGTTAGAAGTGGTCACTGAACTTCTAGGGCATTGGTCGAAACAAATCTCGTGTTCTCATTTTAATTTTTGTATAGTTAGGGTTTTGAGATTAATCAATTAACTCGTTATTTCTAAGCATTTCAATTGTATCAAAGCGCGAACTTGTGATGGATCTAAAAGTTTGGGGACCGCATTTGAAGGAAACTTAAAAGATATTGAATTTTATAAACTCATTTGGTGAGATCTTTAGGCCATGTTCTCTTTGCCGTTTTCGGGTCATTTTCTGTTTTTAGTTTTCCAAAACATTGAAAATGTGTTCTCTTTCCTATTTTTGAAAACGCATTTTCGAAAACAAAAAAAAAATTGTATTGAAAACACAAAATAACATTTTTTACGTCACCCAAAATTTGGAAAAAAAGGGGAAACGTTGAAAACCATCTCTTCCTTCTCTCTTCTCGATGCTGACTACCCACTGAAACACTGCCATCGGCGACGGAGGAGAGCGCCAGTGCCGGCACGGGCGCGGGCGTGGGCGTGGGAAGGCGACACTACTGTCAGCGTCTTGACCCATTTGTCGCGATACTGCTGTGGTTTGAGCATGTCTCTGCCTTCTCTCTCTTCGACGCCGATGACCCATTGAAGAGGAGACGTTGGCAGTAGCCACAGTGGTTTTTTTTTTTTTTTTTTAGCCCTTAGGCTCTGATACCATACAAAAAGTTAGAGATGAGATAAATTTCTGTATGTTTTAACTCAAGAATAATACAACCCTTTAAATAGGTTACAATGGAATAAAATAAAGTCCAAAAAATCAGGGATATTTATCCTAAAATATCAAATTCACAGGGAAAAAATCATATCAGCTATAAATAAAAAATACTAAGTCAATGCTAGCTATAAATACAAAGTACTGAATCCATGCTAAATCAAATAAGATAATATTTTATTTCGTCCACAATGGCACGGAGAAGGGGGAGAAGAGAAATGATGAGTTTGCTTTCCAGATGTAAAAGGCTCTGCTGAAATGGTTGCTTAACTATTTAAATGCAGAGATCTAAGAAAATCTCAAGATTTAGGGCACATATTTTTCAGAGTTTTGCAATTTCTTATATAAAATGAATAGGTGATTATTTAAAATAATTTTATGATTGCCAGCAGCCAGGTTAAGATTTTTAAGTTGTAATTAGGGAAAGAACTAAATTTTAAATTAGAGATTAACAGATGTCACTCCAACATTTCCATGATTAACGAACAGCATCTAACATGCCTACATATTACTCCAATATTTCACACTAAATCAAATGATACGTAGCTGACTCCGATTAGCCACCTTCAATTACAACAATCCACCTATGATCCCATGAAATTCGTTTGCTTCTCCTCTTGTATATATCCAAATAGTTAAAACCATACATACGAAGCACCTAGATAGCAAAAGGAATATTAGAGTGCAGAATGTTCTGCAAAGTTCACTAATTTAAATTTCAAATGTTGAGGTAAATTGTGTCTCCAAAGCAACAGAAAACAGTCCGTGCAATCTCCTTTAGGCTCACTAGAGGGGAGTTGTGAGAACCCTTATCTTTGAGGGTTGAATTCTAAGAATTTGTGGTCATTTATAAATCAATATCCATTGCCATTTTGTCGGAAGCTGGGTTGGACTGCATGTCTTAATGCACTGGAAATACTTGATCAACTAATTATAGTAATCAGTTTCATAAAAGCGAACTCCTTAGCTTCCATAATCATCAACACGTTTTGCAAATAATTTAGGTCTTATTATGAATTATGGATCAAACGAGCTATTCCCTACCGTGTTTCAGCAATTTATTCAAAATAATCTAGAAAATGTTCCTGATTCTGACTATTCGATCCTCGACTAAAATGCAGTTCAATGGGTACTTATTCGAATTATTGGAGACAGAGTCTATCATGATGTAGCAGCACATTTACATGTTTACTACAAAATATGATAGTTCAAAAACTCCCGAACCTGTGCAAACAATCTTATCAGATTATGTTAATTATCAGTTTTGCAATAATCTATCTTCACAATCGCAGTCTAATTCGGTGTATGAGTGTTAACCTAATTTAGAAAAACACAAGGATTTCATCCGATCATAGTGATGTATGTTATTTATTAAAAATACAGAGGTAACTTCAAAACTGGATATTTCACAATCAATAAACATAAACATACCCCTCGGAACATGAAGACCCACAAATATGTCAGAATTCTGCCGGGAGAGAGAGTTCCTTTACCGTCAGGTTATCCCTGATTTTCTCTAAATTCAAGTATACGAGTTGATCAAATTGCAAATAATCGCACCTGAACGCGACTGATTAGTGCATTGTGGGTGTTGCTCAAAACCGCAGGTACGCCGTACGCAGGAAAATGGAAGAACAAGGCAAGAATGGAGAAACTGCTCATTTCCATGGGTTAAAACAAATCACCAAAAGTCAAAACCGAATCGAAAACTGCCTGTTCTCCTAGTTAAGTATTGTATTTTTAGTTTTGAGTTATGGTGTGTTTGATAAATATTATTTTGGAATAATAAATTTTGGAGTAGTAGATTGGTGGTGAATACGTGGTTGAAAAAGAAG
>CAIGRL010248084.1:0-23680 GCA_903798325.1 Fraxinus xanthoxyloides
TTTTTTTTTTTAATTATTCTAAAATACTGAATTTTACAAATACTATTTCTTGATTTTTCCTTTTCAATTTCCAAATCACCATTTCAACCTAGCACCACCACCACACATCACTCTTCCCTCCCCCAAATTGTTGGTCGATATTTCAATCGTTATGTTGTCACCACCACCTTTTCCTCCCTAAATCGTCTCCACCACCAGTGAGGAGTTAGGATAAAAGAATTGTGGGGGGCAATTTTCACAAAATTTTAATTTGGAGGGAGCAAAAATTGAAAACTTTTAAGGAAAAATCTTGAGCAAAACTTGAAATTTGGTGAGTGAGTAACTAACTGCCTAACTCTACTGCTTCACACTAAATCCGTCCCTGACCACCACGCAACTTTCAGCACAGCTCTCATAAGTGCATTCTCCTCTTTCATTAAAAATAGTCCACTATCTTTTATTATATTTGTGCGTGTCATTTTCTGGGCTCTATCAAATTACAACTTAAAAGAAGTATATATATATATATATATATATTTGCTTCCAATCGTTTCTTTTACTTTTTAACGATCCATTTAGTTCATGTGACTTGTGAGCCTACCCACCTAATCCTAAATGGAAAGTTTAATGTTACAAATATTCTAGTATAAAAATGAATCAGTAAATCTCTATTTTTAGAGATTGAAGTGTCTTTTTAAATGGGTGTGTGACATTTCATGAACTAAAGCACCACTTGGTCTAATTCGTCTTAGTCATAGGATCGCACTATTTCATGATCTAACGGCCCAGATTAAACCATAAAGCGAAGTGTCTATTCATCATGTCTATTCACCAATTGCTGAAAGTCACCAGTCATGCAGATGCCACGCGTACGTCCAACTGAATCAACTGACACGCAAGACGAAGTGACTCAACATGTTACGTGTGTGCCATCTAGGATGCCAACTCATCGAGCCTCCTGTTGCTATGTCATCGAACTATGAGTCCATTTTCGAAAACTATAAGGCTCCCCAACTCCTCACAACGATGCGTACGTGCAAAGCGTGCATCTAAAGTGCCTAATGCAAATTTTACGACGTGCGCGGGCCGAGACTGGGGCGTGTTTGCTAGCCTTTGGCTAGTCAAAGGTAGTCAAATTGTATGTCACTTATTAAATTATAACTTATACAAATATTTCACTATATAAACAAGTCTTTTTTCCTTGTAAATTGAGATTCATTACCATATATAAGACACTTAAAATGAGTTTATCAATATATGAGTATATATTGGAGACTTTTTCAATTTACTCAAATTAATTGCAATGGCTCACGTCATTAAATATAACATTTATGATCTAACCCAATAAAATCAATTAATTTCAACAATCTACGTAGAATAAAAAAAAATTATTAATTAAAGTAGACCTTCTAGACATCGATCAAAAGAAAGAAAGCAGCAGCCTTCAAGTTTCTTGCAGTAGTAGGTAGGAAAACTTGCGTAAATTGACTAATTCTTCAATATAATAGAAAAATATTAAATTGAGAATATGAAAAACCATTCAAGGCAAGCATACAGCAATTGACAAACATATATTTTGTGGGAAAAAAACTTTAATATTAACTATTATTTATTGAAATTTCTCTCTGCTTTCGCCCATGGATTTCACCGGAGTCGTACTCCCTGCATGGAAGCCATAAAACCTAACTACGGCAATTGACAAACATTTATTTTGTGGAAAAAAACTTTAATATTAACTATTATTTATTGAAATTTTTCTTTGCCTTCACCCGTGGATTTCACCGGAGTCGTACTCCCTGCATGGAAGCCATAAAACCCAACTACTTATTCAACATATAGGAAATCAAATTCAAACTAAAGGAAAAAGAATCTGTAATTTTTTGGGATATTTTATTGTTGTAATTGATCGCTAATATCATGCATAAATCTGGGAAGGTGATGGCGTGGAATTTATTCAAATTCTGCCGAGCCCTGAGGGGGCTGGGGTCGATCATGATATTACTGGTTCTTGGCGTTGTCGGCCTCACCTATTATGCGGTGGTGATAAACAATTACTGGCCGGGCCTCGAAGCCGGCGGGCACGAGGCATTACCTTCTTTGGCCGTCTTGATCTTGTTCCACTGTCTGGTAAGTTTCAGTGAATTACTTGGGCAATTTCGGAATGTTAGATGTTTTTATTTTCATGGTTTTGGGTGTTCTTCAGGGCTAATTTTGTGGATATTATTAGCTTGTTCTCAGTAGTTTGCTGATTTTTAATCAATGTTTGGTCGAGTGTGTTGATATTATACAGGTCTCAAAACACAAAAATAATGCAGAAAATAGAAAGGACACAAGGGATTTTTTCGCCCTTAGACTCGAATGTTCACCCAATTTGGGCTAATCACCACGTTGAGCATATACCGAAGTGATTATCGCTCCAATCTACTAGAAACCAACAATATTATCAAGATCAAGTTACAGTACAGTAGATCCACAAAGGATTTGCCCTCAGACTCAAAATAATCTCTCACAGAAACCCTAAAATACGATTACACCGAATAACCAAAGATTACTGTCCACACAAGAACACAAAACACAAACCCAAGCCTCAATCTACACTAGTGATCACCAAGAACATCTAGACTCAAAAATTACAAGCGAAAACCAAGAGTTATCTGAAAGAACATAGAGAGACGAAAAGTGAGAAAACCCTAGAAGAGTCTTGAATTCTATCGAGAGAATGAGAGAGTCAAGCCAATAATACAATCAGTCATGTCATCCAACGNGAAACCAACAATATTATCAAGATCAAGTTACAGTACAGTAGATCCACAAAGGATTTGCCCTCAGACTCAAAATAATCTCTCACAGAAACCCTAAAATACGATTACACCGAATAACCAAAGATTACTGTCCACACAAGAACACAAAACACAAACCCAAGCCTCAATCTACACTAGTGATCACCAAGAACATCTAGACTCAAAAATTACAAGCGAAAACCAAGAGTTATCTGAAAGAACATAGAGAGACGAAAAGTGAGAAAACCCTAGAAGAGTCTTGAATTCTATCGAGAGAATGAGAGAGTCAAGCCAATAATACAATCAGTCATGTCATCCAACGGTCGCAGCACATCCACGTGTTTCAATCTCAGCCATTGAGATTAAGTTCATTGGGCTACCGGGTTGCACACTGTAAATGGGCTAGGCTTCTCAACTTAATAAATTCTCATCACAGGGCCAGAACAATAGCAATAGGATCGGGTTGCATCATTGGGCCCAAATGTTAAGCACCAAATTTAACAGAGTGTAGTGGCTGATAGATAGGATTGATTATTTGATTGGTTTGCTGTAATTCGAAATAGCAAAAATAATGTGACGAAATGGAAATATGGTAAAGTTAACTGGGATCTCAATCTTCTAGCCAAGAATCTCACTGTAAATGAGTTGTGGATTGCAATATGATCATTCTAGGTCTAGTAAACTCAGTGGTTTATTTTGGAAAAGAATTATTGGTTGTGTGTGAATTTTATTTTAGATGTATAATTGTAGTAAATGCCATGATGATATTCAAAATATAACATGTAATGATTCTAATGAAGCTAAATAATTTGTCATTGTAATGGTTATGCAGTTGGCAATGCTATTGTGGAGTTATTTTTCTGTTGTTTATACGGAGCCGGGTATTGTTCCTCCAAATTGGAGGCCAAAAGTCGATGAAGAAAGAGGAGATACCGACCCAGCAACAGAATTTTCGGCACACCTGAAAAACAGGAGAATCCGCTTTTGTAAAAAGTGCAACCAGCTGAAACCACCTCGTTGTCATCATTGTTCTGTTTGTGAGTTGCTTCTTGCATAGCACTTCCTAGAAATTATAGCATTGTATAATTTTTTCAAGAGTAATGATTTTTTTTTTATTAGGTGGGAGGTGTGTGCTGAAAATGGATCATCATTGTGTATGGGTAGTCAATTGTGTTGGGGCATTGAACTACAAGTATTTCATTCTCTTCCTGGTATGATATCACAACTTAAAATGAATGATATTGGTTTTTTTTTCCCTCATGACTATGTTGTGTTGTGAACCTGCAGATCCTAGGATAAATGTATTTGATTTAAATATGATCATCTGCTCTAATACTTGACTTCCTGTGCATGTTGATTTCTTCAAAAGGTTACATTGATTCTGCACATTTTGCTTGTGACTTTTTCTCATCTTTTGTTAACTTCTGTTTCCTGATGGATGCTGATTATTGTTGCATTTGATATTAAATTACTGCAGGCATTTGAATTTTTTTTAATTACTTAGTTATTGAAATATGTTGATGTTAGTTTACTGATGACTTTCTTTCATTGTTCAGTTCTATACATTCCTTGAAACAAGCCTTGTTACTTTATCATTGCTGCCACAATTTATTTTATTCTTCACCGATGATGATATAGCTGGGACTCCGGGAACACTTGCAACCACTTTTCTAGCCTTTGGTAAGGTCAAGTATTCCTTTACCAAATACTTATTTTGCTCCAGCCGTAGCTCGTGGCTTTTATTATTTTACTCACAAAATCTTTTGATTTTGCAGTATTGAACTTAGCATTTTCTTTGAGCGTTTTGGGATTTCTGATTATGCACGTATCATTAGTGGCAGAAAATACCACAACCATTGAGGTATTGTGCTAATCCATGTTTCTGTAGTTTAACTTCGATGGGAAATGTGTCCTCTTAACCATGTAAGCATAATATTCATTAACCTGAAGGAGCAGCCATGTATGTCCAAATTTCTGTTTAAAATCTTTGGGATGCTTTGATTTCCATTGTTGAGTTCAGTGCGATTATATGCACCGGGTGTGCATGGATTTAAATTTTATGATTTAACACTGCATTGCAATTCCCTTCTCTTTTGCTCCCTTAGTATCCTTTAAAACATTCAAAATAGCTAGAGAAAATTGTTCGATAGGTAATGTTCTAGTAGATGGGGAGAAGGGGAGGTTAAATCAAAATATTTGAATCTGATTGATCCTGTCAAAGCCATTTTCTTCTTGTACCAATATACATTATAACTGAAGTTGATATGGAGAACAGACTGTTTTCATTGGCTTGTATTCAGGCATATGAGAAGACTACTCCTAAATGGCGTTAGGATCTTGGACGGAAAAGGAACTTTGAACAGGTTGGATCACTTCTGGATTTCATCTTTCATTTCTTTTTCTTTTTTCTTTTTAACGGTGAAACCAATGCATTTAAATTTGATTTGAAGATCAGCTCAATTATTTATACTTGAATAATAATCAAGGAATGATACTAGCAAGAAAGAATTCCCAGAGCATGCATACAGATCATTAAATGATTCTGCATCATATTCTTCTATGCAAAAGCCAAAATGCATCTTTATGATTGAATAGATTGTCTCCATTGCTTAATGTCAGTTTACACGTCTTCGAATTATAGATTTGAAATTTATTTGACATGTGTTTGCAATTAGTTTATGGTCTTCCCCGCAACAAGTTCACTTACAGTAAAGGCCAAAGTAATCTTACATTGACTGGAGCAAGTTTCACTATTCTAGTCTTGTCCAGGACTAATCCTGGATACTGGATAGGTGCTTCTTTTGATAGCCAAATGTCTTGCTACAATCTCTAGAACTTGCTTACTTTTAATAACACCTCCAAGTTACCAGGACTTGAGGTGTGTGCTGCAAAATTTTGAAATTTGCTCTCTCTGGGACTACATCCTCTAAAATTCATTGGCTCTCTTCCTTCGCTGATTAGTAAATTGTTTCATCTGTAGTTTGTCGTTTCCTTGCAAAACCCACTAATCAAAACTGCAGGAAAATCTAATTTTTGCCACTTTTTTAGTTTATGGTATTCGATTTATGTATCTCCTGCAAGATCTTCTGTTCTGTATAGGTATTTGGAACGGACAAGAGGTACTGGTTTATCCCAGCTTACTCGGAAGAAGATTTGCTGTGGATACCTGCTCTACAGAGTCTTGAATATCCTTTGAAGCCTGATCTGGATGCCCAAGAATTATGAGGATCAGTTATGAAGATAATTATGCATCGAGTTTCTTTCTTGTTCTGAGTAGCTCCAGAATAGTTTCATTTTTGGGACTGAGAGCAATCCAACAGCTGTTGTGCAGAATTACACCTGAAGGACAAATGTGGTTTGTCCAGAAAATTCCATGGATTGCAGATGAATTAAGGATGTTTGAGAGCTGATGATCAGGTTTTACTAATCAATGTGAGAATGTTAAGATATGGTTGATTTTCAAGTTACAGCATGCCACGTTCTTGAAAGGTTTATATAATTAGGAATGTAGATTAATCTTGAGTAATAGAGGCGTGTTCTTTGCATTTTTTCCCATTTATTCGGAAAGATTGGACCAATCCGTTTATACAGGCTGACCACGTGTCACGAATTTGAGTCAATTTAGGTTCATCTTTTTCCGTGTGATTTGTCGAGAATCAGAAAATGGCGTTAATTATGATTTTTATGAAAATTCCTTGTTCTGCATTTATACTTCATTTATTCGGAAAGATTGGACCAATTTGAGTTGCTCGTGAGCTTGGCTCGTTTGTGGATGGTTAGAGCTTGGCTCGTCGACCCCATCACAACACCATCACACGGACGGCCATCGTATCGCCACCACGCAAATACAAACTAACCAGCCACAGAACACACGACAGGACGAAAACTGATCCGCCACCACTAACAACCAACCACCAACAATAGAACCTCCACTCCACATCACCGAATCGAAGACCACCATGCACACACAACACCGCCACACACACACAACACCTGAACACCTCCACCATGTACCCGCAACACCACCGCACACCCACACACGCATATACTCCCCCACACCCATAGATCTGCACACCCCACGCACCAACACAAATAGATTCGCCCCCACACACACACATCCCCACCAACACAGAGCAGCCCTTACACACACAGCTTCATCGCGCTACTGCCAGCGTCGCAACCAACATCGAGTAGCCCCCACATACACAGCTTCATCGCGCTGCTGCCAGCGTCGCTGCTGAATCGCAGCGTTGCGGTCCAGCAGCGTCTCGCTGCCAATCGGAGGGGGAGGGAGAGAGGAGAAAAAATGATTAGTGTTTGAGAAATGAGATTTAAATTTGGTGGGGTAGGTTATACGATGGGTATATAGATTAATCTAATTTAAAATATTCTTATTAATATTAACTGTGAAATTAAAACCTAATTTTTGATTAAATTAAGACAAAATCTGATTTTTAAAAATGTCAAATTTAATGTTTGGTTTTATGTAATTACCACTAGTAAATATTTAAACTGGTGATAAATTGTTAATTTTTAATCACTAGTTTGCCCCCATAATGTTTTTCCGCATGTCACGTTTTTCTAATAGACCAAGATCGAAAGCAACCAAATGTTATCAATAATATTAGTTGAATCTAAATCTGGAAAAGAGGTCTAAAAATTATTATTCAAGCTGAAAACGTTTAAAAAACCTAAAATATTTCAAAATTTACATCATAAAACTAATTAATATTCATAATTTTAATTCTACAAAATTGATGTAGTTTTCTAGAAGATTCAATAACTAGTAACCCTAGATTCAAACTGTATTTATGTGGAAAATTAATAGAGAGAGGTGAATGAATAAATAATTGATAAAATTGGGGAAAATTTATAAAATAGATGAAATAATGAAAAGAGGAAAGAGGCCTGACTGCTGCTGCTGTTTGTGGATAACATCCATGACCGCATTAGCTTCTTTTTTCTGCTGAGCGATTCCACCAATGGGAAACGCCCTTCTGCCGGCTGATTTTGACAAATGGCATTCCCATTCCACCATTTTACCATTACCAGGTTCATTAATCTCTCTCTCTCTCTCTCTCTCTCTTTGGATTCCTTTTACACCGCCGCTTCCGTTTATTAATATTGAAATCAAGTTGCCAAATGTAGGGGGGGCAACTGATTTTAAGTAGAAAATGTGAAATTGATTACACCGATTTAATACCGTCACTATCAATGATGAATTTGCAGGCCTGATGGATTGGCGGGTTCTGTTCACTCTCTTTCTTCTTTCACTTGGATCCGATCCTGCTTTGGATTCTTAGAATGAAACTAACCCTATTTATTTTAGGTTTTTGAATAAATACATTGTATTCTAATTACATTAAGCTTTACTTATTATCATTTTTATTTTTTAACTTTTTTTTTTATCAAATTTTTATTTTTAACACTTCATTAATTGAAAAATATTGCCCTTAATCTTAGTTTAGGACCAAATATAATGTTAAAGTGCTTTAAAATAATGGTCAAATATTTAATCGTATTTTTTTCAATATTATTTATTTTGTTTATACAAAAATACAATGGGAAAATGAGTCTTTACACTCTATTTTAAATAAAATTTGTAGAGAACCATAATCAGGAACAATTTACGTTAATTAAAAAAGTTTTAGATATAAATGTGATAATGTGTAAATGTTATGAACATTTGACGTAATTAAAATGTAATCTAGTTTTCAAAAATTGTGGTATTAAAAACTAAGCTCAATTGGTGATGACAAGCCCCTAATCATGAAATTAAATTGATCCATAATTGACTAAAGCTACCTTGTTACAACATTCAACGACGGAAAGCGATATTCAAAAATAAATTTTACCATTTACTCATCAGAGTCAATCTCCACGATCATTCATTTTTCCAATTGACTAATCTTTTATACAAAATTTTCTACTGAAACCGACTATCTCTTCTGCATTTGTAATTAGGTGTCAACATGTGATAAGTCTTAACAAATGAATCTTAAATTCTTGTATTTAATTGAGTATGTAATTTAATGACACTTAGATCGATGTTAAACATCAATAATGATAAATAACATTACTCTTTGCAATAAGAACGTTTAAACAAAGTTTGCTCTCAATATGAGTTTGTAAAAGGACGTCCAATGAACGTCAAATACATATTAGGAAGTAATTACTTACACAAAAACTTGTTTAGCAAAATATAAGAATAGATCGCATTAGAGCTAATACTATTGAAGTGTAGACAGGGTTTGATTATGTTAACTTTTTTCTAATGTCGTTCTCTCCTTGCTAAGAGCATATTTAAGATACTATCTGAACATAACATTTTTTTATTATTATTTTTGGAGAGTCAATATTTAAAAATAAGTTTTAAGACTCTATTTTAATTTTTTTTTTTTTTAAATAGAGTGTGTTTGAGCCATCTGTGCACAAAAAAATTAATTCTTTAAATTTAAAGATGTTTTATATAATGCAAAATATGCTCTTTATAAATAAAAAATTTCTTGAAAATGTTCTTAATTAATAACAAAGAGTGAGTGTAGCTCTCCAAATTTAAAGAGCACCTTACAGATGGTAGAAAGTATCTTTAAATTTAAAGATTTAAATTTTTATGCATATGCTTACTATTTCTCTTCATTTTGCTTTTCTAAACAAATATTTGTAGATTTCTCCTCTTATTTTAATTAACATAATTTTTATATGTCAATGACCAATCAATTTAAATGTAATTTGAATAGTTTAAGAAGTATAGCATTGAAATATGTAGCATATTAAATGCAGTCATTCTATATTAAGAATAGAGACTCACACTTTATTTTAAAATAATCAAACTACATGTACGCTAAATTTTACATCAAGTTTGACATTCTTATGAGGTGGTTTATACATTGATCTTCACAACACTTTAAATAATCAATAACACAAATTTTGACAATGCTTGAAGAGTGTTAAATTTAATGTACACCGAGTGTGTACAATTAGTTTAATCCATTTTAAAAAGTTAAAATAAAGAGCATTTTATCTCTCGTAGATGTTCTAACAATGATTGTATTTAATAAGTTACAAGTTTTAATACTCTACAATTTAAATTATTCAAAAAAAAAAAAAAACAAATTCATATTTTAAATTGATTGACCGTTAACACACTAACTCCGTCCTATAAAAATAAACTTGATTTCATTTTTCATCTGTTCAAATTATAGGTCACTTTCCTTATTGAAAGTATGTGTATATATATCAAGAGTGAGGTTATTCCGCATGTAGTACTTAAGTGACATTAAATTAGAGGTTCAATTAAATGAATTACATAATTCTGCCTTGAATAAATCATGTCACGTTATGACACGTAGACTGGAGTTTTAACATTACTGATGCTAAATAACATTATTTTTAAATCAAATAGAGAATTTCTTCGGGATGCTCTAAAAACATAAGTTAATGAAATAAGTTGCCTTATCATTTTGGATAGATTTTTACATGCAGACAGTTGAGACTCATAAATGGCAGGAGCAGTGTCTCTTAATTAGGACCTCGTAGTAATTAACTCCTAAATTTATGGTCTCAATAAATGGTACGGTTGCATTTTACACATCATTCCACCGCTGTCTTGGTGTCTTTATCTCTTCCATTTCTACCATTCTAGTCAAAGAGATGTAGCATACTTGGAAAAGCTTCAGCATTTATCTTTATTTTTCGGAAGATTTAGACCCGATTTGATCTACATTATTATCTCATTAAAATAAAAAATATGACAATTATCCATCACATCAAAATTTAAATTTAAATTTCTCATCTCTGGTGTGGATCCCAATAACGACTATATTTTTCATTCTCATTTTACAATAATTTGACTCAAACAAGGGCTTGCTTGTGAAGTTATCTCGAGCCAACTTAAGAACAATTTGAATAGTCTTAGCTCATGTTTTCAAAGTCAACAATTAATTTTAACCGTACATTTTATAGGATTCATAACTTTTCAACCATATATTTCATTAATTTTTATCAAAATTTATTAAGGTGTGTTTGAGTCACATTATTTTGGAAGAAAATATTTTGAAATAGTAGATTGATGAAGAATGTGCAGTTGAAAAAAAAGGAAAAGTTATTGATTTGATTGAAAATACTATTTTATTGAAAAATATGCAGTTAAAAATGAATAAAAAAATGAAAATGAAAATTTTAATATGTACCAAACAGGAACTAAAAATCTAATTCTTAATTCCCACTAAACCGATGCTAAGTTTATTTAGGTGAAACTGAAGTTAGAAGACTTTCGATATACTTGTAGACACTCAAAAGTTAAAATAATTTCCAACACAATTTGAGAAAGCCCACTAAACCGATGCTAAGTTTATTTACTAGAAATAAATTTTTTAAATGCAATGTATTTTTGCTCATGTGACACAACTTTTTAAGTATGTCATTGTTGCATTGGGGCTTCTCGATCTCAAACGTTACCTCAATGATATCTAGAGAGAAATTAGTAATCACTTAAACTTGTTTAATTGGTACAAGTGTTCTATACGGACAAGACCACGTGCCTACATATCCCAAGCAATATCGCCCCCTAGACGAATAGTGCCTACGTTGCCCAATCCTAGCAAAACCCTTAAATGATATGGAAGATTCATAACCATTAATGTCTGTAATTTATTGCGAGTGATTATCAGATGAGTAACCAAATCGAATCGGACTAGACCGGGCTGGTGTCGTACTTTCCGATTTGATATCTATACTATGAAACATTATTCCTTATTAAAGTAAGGAAATTCCAAATTTGGGCAAGAATGAAGGTGGTGGGACCCTCTGAAAAGATTAAGGGGTGGGATGTGACCGGTCATAATCAACGGCCGTTACCAAATCAGGGATGACAGTGATGCCACGTGTGAAAGGAAGAAGAGAGCAGCCCAATTAAGAGTGGAATGCAAATTCAAGTTTTCCAGTTTTAGCCACGTTAACATTTTCATTCTTATTTTTTTATTCATTTTCAATAAAATAATATTTTTCATCATATCAATAATTTTTCTTTTTTTCAACCACATATTATCTATCAATCTACTATTATAAGAGTATATTTGATGCATTTTAAAATGAGAGACTGCATTTTTTTTAAGTGATGTGATGGGGAACATGTGGTTGAAAAAGAAAAAAAAGTTATTAATGTGATAGAAAAAATTATTTTATTAAAAAATGTGTAGTTGAAAATAAGTAGAAGAATGAGAATGAGAAAAATAATGTGGATCAAACAGGTGCTAAATAAGAATATCCTCAGGCAGCAAAGCAAGGAGAATTAAGCCCGCAACTTCAACAAACTCGATATAAATTAACCTAATATAATATTTGGAAAAATGAACCTATGCTTACCCAGAGGAGAAAACTAAAGGAGAATTGCACCAATAATATACAACTCACAACAGACAAACTCCCATTAACTTTGCCAAGCTCAAAATTACAACAAAATCTAGCTCGTCATAAAGATTAAAATCAAGTAATATTTACCAAAAGTTATAACAAAAGTTCTTTCATCCACTTCCAATGCAATGCGCAAAACACACTGTGTGAAATGCATAATGGGTTTGATTACCTCTTTATATCCTCCCCCATCCCCTGATTTCTCAGCTGCCCTCTTTTTGGTAGTGATAGCGGGATTCAAGAAATATAAATTACATAAAGCACCTCAAATTCCTAGTTGTGCGGAACAAATATGTGCTTTGGCTGCTTAGATATAACAATCTCTATAGGAATATGAAGGCATATGAAACTTTATTTTCATGATATAAGTTAGTCTTGTATCCTTGCGATATTTAAAATTGCTCCAAATTTCAAGCGAGTAGCAAGAGGCAGCAGAAAATAATCAGACATCAAACAGTACAACAGTTTTCAGGAAGTAATGAAGTACGTATTCCACATAGGGAGAACAAAACCTGAAGTTTGTTGAAAGCTGATCTATCACGATACAGAAGCACACGCATGCATTTTTCCAGTAGTATGACACCCTCTTCAAACGTCAAGTTCTCATGCCATTCATCACGGAGAAGAGGTCGTGCAAGGTGATTACCAAACCCAGTAGCCACATGGTTGTCTTCATAATGAACACCAATCATATTGACCTGGAAGTTCACATATATTTAGACAAATTTAGCCACAACTTCAAAACAAATTGACTTATAACAGACAATTTATAAATGTATGCCAAGTAAATATGAACAGCAATTTACCGTTCCAAGATATTTCTGACCATTTTTCACCCCTCCTAGTACAAGTGAGTTCCAAAGAGGGTTGAACTTATTGCGGCGATTATACATGACCCGGGTTAAATAGTTGTGCACCTCTTTAGGACCCAATGAATTCCCATCATCCCACATGTTATCAGACAAGCTACATCCATAAAGCATGAATAAAAAAGAGTCAAATTTTCTCACAAAGATATGCCAATTTCTTTAAGACAAGGTAATGATATACCAAAAGATATAGGGACAAGAACACGAGTTTGTTTCAAATTTATTATTCTCTAAAGAAGTTGTTGAGAACAATTACATTAGATCATCAAGATAACGCATTATTTCCTGAAAATCACTGATTTCACCACTCGCTCCAATGAGAGAATGTTTTCCCACAGGCTTCAATCGTTCAACACTCTTGTAACGCAAGGTAGACCCATAGGAACCTACAAATGAAAATTACAAAAGAATTTGACTCAGAGCAAATTTGACACATAGTTACATGTAAAACATAACATCAAAAGGTAGAGTAACACATATAGCAATTCCATGCTGGATATGTGAGACCCATGAGTGTATCTTTCTCCCTAAACATTATGGTGTCAAAGTTATCCTGAAGACAGTTGCTTGTATCATCTGCAAACCTACGTCTCTAGATTCAATAACTGTCAATTTAGCTCACATAGCCCCTGTTTGGCCCCCATTATTTGTCATTATGTGAGATTATAATTTTTGGAATAGTGTTTTTTGTTTAAGAATGTGTGATTAAAAAAGAAGAAATTGTTTTGAGTTTACGTGCAATATTATTTTATTGGAGAATACGTGGTTGATAAGAAGAGAGAGAAAAATGGATTATAATTTTAATGGGGGTCAAAGGGGGAATAACATGCTTAATTGTGATTTTGTTTCCATCTGCCACCTCTAGCTCCATCCAACACAACTTTCTGAATTTTTGATTAATGTAATAAAACTCATTTCCATAACTGAAGCACTAGTAGCCTTCGTTAATATGCCTAAACCATCTTACTCAATTCTCTCATAAAGGATACTCTGGCATGACCTTAACCAGCTTGCATATATTTTTAATTTCTTATTTCTTCCTCAAACCACAAGTCCATCTAAACTTTCTCTCATCAACTACACTCAAATTATGTAGACACTTTTCAATTACCCAACGGTATTTAATGAAAACACCTTCAACCAAAAATTCAAGAGAACTCAACCAAAAGAGACAGTAAAACGAGAAAACCCAATTCACTAAAGAAAATGTGTTCACAACTCATGAGAGAGTATAATAGTTTAAAACGCATTTCAGGTAGAGTACAAGCAGACACATCTATATCGATCAAATGCCCAACTCATTTTCCGGCTCAGAGAATAAAAGGGTACACTCTCAGCATAACTTTTTATTTTTTATCTTTTTCCCCACCACTGGCATGTGAAGCTATCAGGAGTGATGATACCAACTAATTATATGTTTTACAACAAAAAATACTTCATAAAATGTTGGTATCTTACAGAACAGCAACCAATCCAGCATTGAATTGGTAGAAGATCAATATCAAAGAAAATGCAGATTATTGCATAAACATGTGCAAGCCTAAATACATATGTAGGTATACATATACACATGCATCCCCACACAATTATATATGACCGATTACAAATCGCAAAATAAAATGGGGATTCAGGATCTGACCTCCCATATCGGCCGCCAATAATATACCGTCCTTGTATTTGATGCCAACTACTGAAGTACCTGTCACATACGGATACCTACACCGCCCGAATCATAATCATATAATTTGGGAAGAAAAATTATAATGAGAAACTGGAACAAAAAAAATAACTACGCGTTGCGCACATAGAACAAATGTATTTTTCACTAAAAACGCTAAGATAATTTCCACCGACTTAATAGACCTAACTTTACTAAATTTGAGAATTGATCGGTAACACACTAGTTTATTCTAATTCCGTCAAAATCAAACCATTAGAATTTCGTACGTAGGAAAAAACATACAGAGTTCTTTGGGAATCTGCTTCAGAGCCGTTCAAGCTATTGGTAGCCGGATTCGAATCGACAGACTGCAAGTAATTTTAACCCAAAACATAATCAAAAACAAAAAATCAAGTATCCACATCGATATTTTTAAGTTAAAAGTGGAAACCGAATCAAATAGAACTTACATTCATATCCGCGATGTCTAATAACGTCAATTTTGATCGATTTTGAAAGAGTTCAAAGCGTTCAGCTGTAATGGAAATGAGAGTAGCTACAGCATAGATTTGTTTTAAGGAAGGCTTTCCCTTTTCACAAGAAAACTCTGGGCTGAAGTTTGTGGCCCAATAAGGTCTGTACTAATGCAAAATTAAAAAGGAAATTGACAAAATTAACATTTTATATACGCAGTACTACTTTGAGGGTAGTTTGGGAGTTTTAAGTGGGAACAAACGAGCTGGTTCGGCTCGTGTTCGAGCAAATTTTTTGTGCGAGTTGTTCCTCATTTTGCACGAGATGATTCACAAGCTCAACGGCTCGTCGTAATGAGTGAAATATATCATTTTAGGTGAGTCGAAGCATAAGCAATTAGATGGTATCAAAAAATCTCAATTGAACACCGATACTTTTATGGTGTCTCCAAAACTTTAAGAGTCCGTTTGATTGCAAGAATGAAATTTGGATAGAAAGAAAATAAATTTCAGATAATTGAATTGTCTAAAACTTATTTTACTAAGATTACAATTAATTGTGTTTGATTTGTATAATTTTTCACCTGAAAATATTGAAAAATTGGATCTTTTTATATTCGTTTTGCTTTATTTTCCATGTAAATTGTCCATTAAAGTGATAGAATTTGTCACAATTGGAGATAAAATTTGTTTTCATTGTAAAAAAAAAAAAAAATTTAAAAAAAGGAAAAAGTTGCCTAGAAAACACCAAAAGTGATGGGAAAACTATTTCCTTAAAAACCAAGAAAAATGACCAAAAAGAAGGTTGGGCGGAAAACCGTTTGCCAAGAAAATTTTATCTATCAAACAAGCAAAATTGTGAAAAATGAAAAATCAATTCCTAACTCCATGGAAAATAAACACTATCAAAACAAGGCCTACTCTTGTTTGGCTGGCTCCTATTAATATGAAATTTTTGGAAATAATATATTTCGTAATAGTAATTTTTTAGAGAATATGTGGTTATAAAAAAAATATTTTAATTTCCGTGTAATACTATTTTATTAAAAAATATATAATTGAAAAGAAAAGATAGAAAAATTTTAATATACCAAACATAGGCTAAATTGAATATTCTTAACTTTCTTAAATTCTTAAAAAAAATTTAAAATTTTCAATTGAATACACTCTTCCAAATATACACAGCGTCCAACGTATAAGTCATACCTTTTATTTGTACTTGCATTAATTAACTTTTAATCACAAATAATTTTCTTTTTCTTTTTCTTTTCTGTTTTTCCTTTTTCTTTTTTTATTTATTAGTTCTTTAAATTTAACGATAATTTTCTCCTTTTGCATTTACTTGACAATTTACACAAAATTTGTGTTGAGGAACACAATATCCAGGAAAAATGTTAGATATGTGCCAAATGATTATATGAATGGATAGGAATGCCAGATGTAATATGAATAAGAAATTATTTTAATAACTTATAATTTAAAATATCAAACTTATCCAAACACGCCCACAGCTATTTTACCGAGAGAGATTGATGCAGCGGAATGCAACGCATTACCCTTTCTGCTCTCTGCGACTCTATCGATTCTGCTCTTATATTTTTCCCATTCCCCAATTTCTCATCAGCATCCTCAATTCACAGAAAATATGATGCAGAGATTGTTTGCAGTGAGGTCCCTAACACTGTTCAGAATACAACCCCAACGAGTTTTTGCTGCTGCGTTTTCTACTTCCTTCCTCTTCGATGATACCCAGAAGCAGGTTTTGTCGTATAATTTTATTGGTGTTTATGTTTGCTTTTTATGATTTCAGTGTATTTATTTGCTCGATTATGTTCTGTTCTCGTAGAATATGGATTCTTTTCAATTTCTCGTTTAGTAGAAAGAAAGATGTTGTCAGAATATGTAATGAAAAGATTAGTCAATAAAAAGAAAGAAGATAAATCGTTTCAGTTTGATTTCAGATTAGGCTTACGGACTTTAGAATGTAAGCAAAACGACAGACAATAGAACTGAAATAATTTAAGGCTGTGTTTGGAAGCATGGAATTATGGTGTTGGAATTGGAATTCAAAATGATTCCTGTATTCGAATTGATTTAAATTCAGTAAAATTTGCTTAGCCCAAGTCTGCCCCTCCTTGCTTTCCCGTCATGGATTTTCTGGAGGTGGGGTTAGGATTAAATTTTCCCCATTCACCATCTCATTTTAAATTTTTAATACTATTTTGTTACCTTTTAAACTAGGATTTACATTTAAAACATTAAAAAAAGTAAAATAAAAATAATAGAGTAAGGACCGCATCCCTTGTCCTCGCCCGAATTAGGGCAGGGGTGGGGGTAGGTTATTTGAATTTGTTGATACCGGACGTCAAGATTAAAATATCCCAATTACACCTGGTTTACATTTTTTTAATATTATTTTTAAATTTTTTAATTACGATTTACATTTAAAAACATTAAAAAAGTAAAATTAAAAATAAGAGTAGGGGCAGGGGCATGTTCCCTGTCTTCGTCCAGTTAGGGAATCAGGATCGAGGTTGGGGCAACCAAAGATTTAGTGAGTTAAGTTTTGGATTCAAATTCATTTTGATAACGTTTATGGATCATCTTACCGAACAGTATTTTCTGTAATAACCTCTTATTTGGTTACATATTATCAGTTAACATTCTGTTTAACAAGTTATTTTGTTGCGGTGTTTACAGTTTAAGGAAAGTGTAGCTCAGTTTGCTCAAGAAAATATTGCCCCTTATGCCTCAGAAATAGATAGAACAAATTATTTTCCTAAGGTTAACATAATTGCACTTGATCTATATTCAATTAGTAATTACATAATTCCACTTGCACTTGGTTAGAATGGTTTTTAAAAAAACTTCTTTCCTTTTTCTCATATCAGGAAGTTAATTTATGGAAACTGATGGGTGATTTTAGTCTCCATGGAATCACTGCTCCAGGTAGAACCTCTCATCACAATAACTCATCCACTCTGCTTTATTTTGCTCTAGTCTGTAGATAAGATCTTTGTTGTTTACAGAAACAAATGCAAAAAAAATTCAGTACTGTCAATTTTATAAATCCCCTCAAAAACCATGTCTACCCTCTGTCTTTTTGGTTATAGGATTCTAAGCGGAAAAATGGACTTGAGAGGTTTTGTTATTTCTCGTAGCATCTTTCTTGATAAATTTTTGCTTGATTACGGACTTTCCTCATTTGAAGTTCACTTTGTTACAAAATTAACAATCTATTAGGCTAAGAATTGTACAAACAGCTCATGCATTCACAAGCAATTATTAGTCAATTTGGTATGGCATTACTCATTATAGACTCGCTGAGGAAGTGTATAGTTGAGATTATAGCCTTTGGACGTTGTTCAGATTGCATTCCTAGATATCTATTGTAGTCTTATGTTAATTATTATTCTTCTGTGTTTTCAAATACAGAATAAGGAGCTTTTCGTTGTCTAGAATTTCTTTTTAACATAAAAATTCCATATAAAATTTTTGGAAACCGACAAACTGACCTACTTGGGAGATATATAAACACCCTCTTATGGAGATTTTACCTGTGCACTGATCTAGTAATTTTTGTTTCTTTCTGTGGCCAGCATCGAACTGATCACACTTAATGCGTGTAATGTCTAAATGCTCATGTTTGTGTTGACAAATTGTGATTCAAACCGAACTCGTTGAACTTTTGTAGAGGAATATGGAGGAATGAGCCTAGGTTATTTATATCACTGCATAGCTATGGAAGAAATAAGTCGTGCTTCAGGGTCAGTTGCCCTTTCATATGGTGCACATTCTAACCTATGCATTAATCAATTGGTAACTAATTAAGCTTATATTTTGACTTTTTGTGACTTGTTTATCATTACGGATCAAAAGCTTTGATAACATTTATAATCTTGTAGGTGAGGCATGGAACCCCTGCTCAGAAAGAAAAGTATTTGCCAAAGGTTTCACTTCCATCACATCAATTAATCTTTCTGTAGACATTGTTTCGTAGCCTTTTATTGCTTTGAATCATGATTGATTCATATTAAAATTTGATTTTGAAAAAGGGAAACGATTAGGGCAAAGGAATTTGACGGGTTAACTGAAGTAGCAAACCTGACAAACTAATTAATACTTTAATCATTGAAACAAGTAATTCCGTGGCTAGTTTTAGATGTATATGTAAAAAATACACCTCATACCTTATAGACAATTTGATCTAAAAATCATAAGCTCATAATCTTGACTTTTGAAAGTGGCGGATTCATTTTTCTAAGGAGGGTGGTTAACTTCTGCATCTGTTTTGTTCTTGTGAAGTTAATCAGTGGAGAGCACGTAGGAGCTCTTGCAATGAGTGAACCTAATGGTAATTCATAAAACTTTCTTCATCCTGATGAGCAAAATTTTCAGGAAGATGTTTTTCGTGTGACCTGAGCTACTTCTGTTTGTTTTATTTAGCTGGCTCAGATGTTGTTAGCATGAAATGCAAAGCTGAGCGTGTTGATGGTGGTTACATTCTGAATGGGAATAAGATGTGGTGCACGAATGGTCCAACTGCTCAGACACTGGTATTGTCCTTGACTACCAAAAGTTATTTAAAGTTCTATTCTTGGGTTGTGAGTCACTATATATATTTTTTTTCTTTTTGAAATTTATCCATATAGATGTCAATATGTTTCCTTGTGGATTTTTAATTACATGTAAACCCATTTTACCGTACTTAGATTTAGATAAATTGTATAGTGTGTATTTACTTATGCAGCGAATAATTAGTATTAAGTATTATGACTTGTAAGAACCATTTACCAAATATATGTAACATAACTTTCTAAATTCTGTTTCTGTTGCACGCTATGGTGTATCGGTGTTCCATTGCGACAATGTAGTAACTATTACTGAAAATTTATCTTCCCTTCGTTCATCTATTTGATTTGGTTTCATCACTCGTTGTAATTGGCATTTAGTTTGGATCAGGTTGTCTATGCAAAAACAGATGTGGCAGCTCGCTCCAAAGGAATAACGGCCTTCATAATTGAGAAGGGAATGTCTGGGTACACATCTTTTGCTGACAGTGAAGATGCACTCAATACATGTGCCTTTAACTTGTAAAAATCTGTCATGGCGGAGCTGTGGATCATTTGATTCTGATAAGAGGCCAATCACACTAAAATTGACTGAGAGCATGTTTGATTGTGGTTAAAAATTTACTTTTCTATGAAGTTAAAATTTCTTTCTAATAATGCAACTTTTGTTTGTAAAAACTAACTTCAAAAATCATGTTTGGCAAAATTAACTGATTAGTTGACTTACTTTTTAAGCACAACCAAACATGCTCTTAGATTCAAGAGTATGATGACTTGTTACCTTCTCAGAAAAATATTTGATTAGCAAGATTTTATACTGAGATGATATACAGAAGCAAAAAGACCAATAATTTGTGTGACCATCTGATGCCATTTATGTGCCTCTTTTCTCTAATGATGAGACAATACTTTAGGCGCATCTGGGTTCTTGAGATAGACCACTAAAAAAAGGTCATTTAGTAAAAGAGCTTTGCTGAAAGTAACTCATTATATGCTGGTAATTCATATCTTCCATGTCTTTTTCTAATCACGGTGAAATGCAGATTTAGCACTGCCCAGAAACTAGACAAACTTGGGATGCGAGGAAGTGATACGTAAGTTTGAGTTTCTCATGATATAATCCTGTTCTGTTTTGAATTTGTATTTTTCTCTTTCCATATAAGATGACTTAAAATGGGTACTCAACTAAATTGCAGATGCGAGCTTGTTTTTGAAAAGTGTTTTGTTCCTGAAGAAAATGTTCTGGGCCACGAAGGGAAAGGTATCTACATTAACAAGATTCAATTGATGTCATAAATTATATTATGAAACCAGAATTTTCATACCCCTTCACTTCAATATGTAATTACTTCTAGTTTTGGAGCTAGGGTAGAGTCATTGGAAACCACATAATTTGTGTTCATTTCCATTTGATACTAAATTGTTAATACAAGTATAATTAGAAAGAAGTCAAAACGTTAAAGTGGCCTGATTTTTTACATTAACCAAATAGATTTTTTTTCTTGCTGCTTTAGTATGCAGCATGCCCCATAAAGGTTAGATGTTTGAGAACTGCCAGTCTTATGTCTGAGCTGGAATATTTATTATGGAGAGTTTTAGTTTTCCAGCTTCTATACATTTCTGGTCCAATATTCAGGACATAGCGATTAACCTTCAACCTTTTCCCCCTCAAATTGAAGTATATTCTGATAATAAACACTCATATTGACTTCAGAGCAGATTTGGCTAAGCTTTAAAAAAGGTAAAAGTTACTTTTTTTTCCAGAGATGTTTGGATATGTTACTTTTGTTCTTTTTTTATTTTAACGTTATCGTCGAATTGACTTACTATTTCCAAGTTTGACTAATAAAAGAAATGTTTATTTTGAAACTTTTTTACTTATAACTAAACTGTTTATGCTTAACAATCACGCTCTTAAGATCTCTTGCAACTTCTTGATAGAGGCTTTGAGGACAGTAAACCTTTCTCTTGGTGGCACATGTATGGCTATAAGTTATAACTGAAGCTAGAAGAACCTCACCATGATTTCTTATCTGTTTCAGGAGTTTATGTTATGTTGTCGGGCCTAGATCTAGAGAGGCTTGTTTTGGCAGCTGGACCACTTGGACTCATGCAGGCTTGCCTTGATGTTGTTCTTCCCTATGTTCGACAGCGAGAGCAATTTGGCCAACCCATTGGACAATTTCAACTTATACAGGTTTTTATAACACGATAAGAAAAACATTTCTCTCGTTGCTTTTGTTTCATTCTCTGCTTAAGTTGTTAATTGACCCAAAAAACAGGGAAAGGTTGCTGACATGTATACTTCATTACAATCTTCAAGGTAGGATGTTTAACTTATGTTATTAAGTGGATCTAATTGAATTTTTTCCCCATTTGACTATAAATTAAGTTTTCCATTTGTTACAGGGCGTATGTATATTCTGTTGCAAGGGATTGTGACAACGGAAAGATTGATCCAAAGGTGTGCACATAATATCACTTTCTTATGTTTAATTGTTTTAATTATCTTTTCTTACGTTCTTTGTATAGTTTTTACAGCTCCATACATATAATTGTTAATTCTAAATGCTCCATTTCTAATTCATATATGTATTTTGATATCAGGACTGTGCTGGTGTTATACTTAACGCTGCTGAAAGAGCTACACAAGTTGCTCTTCAGGTGAAAAAAATCTATTTGATATTATTTCAAATTTCGTTTTTCCTTACTGCACTGCTGTAAGTAAAAGATGTTTTTAGTATTTGGCTAAGTTTGAAAGTACCTTAAAAATTTAGGACATGTTTGGTACGACTTCAAAT
Organism: Fraxinus xanthoxyloides; assembly: GCA_903798325.1. Taxonomy (NCBI): domain Eukaryota; kingdom Viridiplantae; phylum Streptophyta; class Magnoliopsida; order Lamiales; family Oleaceae; genus Fraxinus; species Fraxinus xanthoxyloides. The sequence goes on from CAIGRL010248084.1 coordinate 22,548, forward strand.
CCAATTAAAATTGAAAATATGGCTATTATTAGGTCTCACCCGTCTAATAAAAGTCAACACTAACGGCTATATTTTCAATTTTAATCCGATTTTAATCTCTACCAAACACCCTCTTAATAAGTATGTTTTTATTTTCAAATATGTTTTATATAAGTTAATTCTTATAAGTAACTTATTTTTACAGTAAAATGGGATTTCTTTCAAATAAGCAAGTTATTTTCAACTTTATTATCTTGGCTAAATATGGTATTTCTCCTTTTATCCTGACTGAATCTCGAGGAAGAACTTGAGACAAACCAGTATCTCCAAGAGTACCAGTTAGCAATGTTATGAATTCGGTTTTTCTGTTTCAGGCTATTCAATGTCTTGGGGGCAATGGGTACGTAAATGAATATCCAACTGGACGTCTTCTTCGTGATGCCAAATTGTATGAAATCGGAGCTGGCACTAGTGAGATTAGACGAATTATAATTGGTCGTGATCTCTTCAAGGAACAGTGAGGGAGAAGATGCTCAGTCTTTTGGTTTCATGGCTCCCTTCATTTTCTGATATCCTGATATAGCAGCCACCTGGTATCGGCTCTACAGCTCGACTTCCATTGAAAACTCAGATAAGATCCAATGTTGTGCATATATTAATTCACATTCTGAGATGAAAATCTTGTTAGGAAATAAGAAATGGAAAGTTAAAAAACATTCATCTTTGCAATAAACAATGATTCCAGAATTCTACTACAGCAAATTTCATTCTCCTATTATAGCATTTATCACATTTTGAAAGCAAAAAAGCTCTCTGATACTCTCTGTTATGACATTTAAAAGGGCTTTAATTTTCTACTATCTCACATTCTTGGCAATTTTCTTTCTGCAAATCCTTTTCTTCATCTTGTACACTTGAAGACTCTTCATTTGCACACGTCTTCCCATTATCCTCACCTCCATTGCTTTCTTCCTTTAGTATCCCATAGTTAACAGACAGGTTTCTCCATTCCTTGTCGTTGGATAAGTACTCGTGTCGTACCAAATATTTTTTAAGTTCGACTAGCAGGCTGCGAAAGGGCTAACAGCAAATTTTCCTCAAGTAATTAGTAATCAAGAAATTTTATTGCAATTCTTAATCACAAGAAACAGTGT
>CAIGRL010248103.1:0-11824 GCA_903798325.1 Fraxinus xanthoxyloides
CAAATCCTCTCAACAAATTAGTATCAATTATTACTTTTACAGCACTTATAAAGTATTTTAGAATAACATGCAATGCATGTTCAACTCTAACCAGTTATAGTAAAGATAGGTTCAAAAACAGCCTTTAAAACAAAGCTTTCTTAAATCCTGTCTACATGATCCAGAAAATTCAATTTTAGTACGTGCAGGTATGATTTTGTGTCCAAAAAATAAAGAAAAATAGGGAAACCTCTAGCTTCCAAAATGCCACTCCACAGCCAGAAATGCACGTTTATTTCTCTCCTTCTATTTGTCCCACACAAAGCTATGTGTTTCCATGAGACAAAATCTACTTCTGTTTTTCCAGCAAGCTTTTTCCACGTACAGAAGTAATTCCTGCACAGTGGCATTTATTTCATAATAACAAAGGCCTTGACAATTTGATACCACAACTTATAGGTCACCTCATTGCTACTTGCTAATGGGGAAATGTTTACACTTGCTTCCTAGTCTCATTGTAAGTCCCTGAGGGAAGACATTAGTAATCCAATTTGTAGATGTAGACTGGTTATACAACCTTTGACATATTGATGAGTAAAAAGCATGGTACATTTGCCTTAAGTATATCTCTGGTGCCATATTACATTTTTCAGGGCTTGACAACTGGTGGACTTCCCACTTTTATTGACGTAGGAAACAGCTTTGGTGCACCAGCAATTGTTGAAGATAACTTGATACATCAGGTCTGGTTCTGTATTTGATTTTTTGGTTTTGGCACGACTTGCATATACTTCATTTTCATTTTTAACAGTTAATTTTGTTTATGAAAATTTTCATGTTTTGTTGGCTTCATTTCCTTTTCACATGCATCTAACTCTTGATCTTATATGTAGTTGGTTGCAAATGGAAAACGGGTAGTGATGATGGGGGATGATACATGGGTGCAGTTATTTCCACATCATTTCAATGAATCTTATCCGTTCCCATCCTTTAACGTTAAAGATCTTCATACGGTAGGCATTTATTTTATCAATGTTTTCTTTTTTGTACTCAAATTTATCACAAACTCGTGAAACAACAATGTGTTTTTATCTAATCTTCTATTCAAATCCCTGAGCAAGAGCTTTTTTCTTAAGATTTTGTTCCCTTTAAAGATCTTTTTGTCATCTTTTGTCAGGTGGATGATGGTTGCATCAAGAACTTGCTTCCAACATTGTACAAAAAAGATTGGGATGTGCTCATAGCACACTTTCTTGGTGTGGTATGCCTTCTGCTCTGTTCTTTCCTTGATTCCTTATCTTGGTTTCCGACATATTAGAAGCCAATTGATTTATTTCCAGATATTGGAGAAAAGACAAATGTCTAACCAAGAAATTTGACAACATTCAACCATAAAAGAAAGGAAATGCGAGCTTTAATATCTTCACGGCTGTAGACCGAAACTAACTGGAAAATCAAATTGCATCCTTCCGTTAAGAGTATAATCTCAACCATTTAGAACAGAATATACAAGAAAAATCTTCCTGATAAAGGTGCTGTGGTAGAGTGAATAGTATCTTTACAGGTGTAGCATTGGGGTGGTGCTCAGTTCAATACACAGAATAAATGAAACTAGGTAGCGGCACCTCTTACGTCGCTTGTTTTCTACTAGCTGTAGTGTCGTTGAACATCCACACACACTGGTGCTAAGGTGAAAATGAGATTGTAGTCTAATAAAATGTCAGTGGCTTGGAAGGGATGCAGACATTAATCAGTTTAAATTGAAAGGAATTGTATCACCTGCAACAGAACGTGGAGTCTCAAGTTTCATATATTTGGCCAAATATCCCACAGTACCATCCTCGCACCAATCTTTGCCTTGAAGGAAAATTTTCTAATCACTTCCAGCTTTCCTGTCACGAAGTGCTGATATTGAAGGGGATTGCATCACCTGAAAATCACATGAGAACTTAGATTTTTTTATGCATTATTTTCACCAGACGTGATGTCATACAAAATGATTGTTTGCTGCTAATTTCTGAAAATCTGGTGCATCCTGTGGATTATCGACTTGAAGTTGTGATGATGTCTAGTTCCTGACACAAATTCTGGAGTCAGTTCCTGTCACATTTACCTAATAGCTAGCCTTTCATCCAGAAAGTTTATCACTGGCAATAAAGCATGATGGACTCTCAAGTTTCAGATATGTGGGCGACATATCATACAGTATGGTTTCTACCACTGCACTATGACTGAGTTTCAATATTTGTATATTGAAGGGGATTGCAGACGTATACTTACACGAGAATTCACAATTTACTATGCTACATGTAGAGACCAAACGAGAGGCCATAAAGTGCTTGTCCAGTTTCTTAAATTGGACTATCAATTGTATAATCATCTGGAATTTCACATGAAGTCTAGTTATTGTCACAAATTTTGAAGCTCCACACAACACAAATTGATATATTTCTGCTGGTTGGCGAAAGTGCGTTTCTGGAGTCTATAGATGTGAGACTCATTTCCTCATTGGAAATATGTTGGGCAACCATTTTCCCACCACGGATTATTCAAGAGGAAAATCATATTGATATCTTTTTCTTGTGATATTGAGTTGCCACTACTTGTAGAAGATGTGGAGGGTTTCTTCCCTTTCTTGGTTAAATGCTTGTGTATGTGACAAGGCCTAATAAACAATAAGTTTTTGAGTCATAGAAATATTTTCCAGCTCTCTATCAACGGCCCTGCTTGTGTGAATATTTCTATTTTGTAGTTCAACTAAGGGTCTTTCTATTAAAATATAATTCCAAGCATTTGTTTATCTAATGTTGTAACTGAAAGTCTTTTAAAATTTACATATTTCATGTGCTCCAGGATCATGCTGGGCATATATTTGGTGTTGATTCTTCACCAATGATAGAAAAATTGGAACAGTATAATGGGGTTTTGAAGGTAAGCCTCTTGGTCTTCACATATATGATTTTTTGCAGCAACTAAAAAGAAAGAAAGAAAAAAAACTACATATAGCTCATTTTCTGTTATATTACTTGCCTTTTGTGATACTTTTGCACCACATTCAACATGGCGTGTATGCCACGGTTTAGGATGCCAGATAGCTTTGTTGCCTTATTGAGAAAAAATAGGGGGGCTTTTTCATGATGTGATTGGTAGTTTGAGATTCAACATAGCGTTCATGTCACTATTTAGGATGCCAAGTGGTAATAGCACTGTTGCCTTTTTTAGAAAAATTATGGTGGTGGCTTTAAGAAGTGAGGTGATTGGTAGCTTGGGATTCAATAACATGAAGTAAAAGTAGAGATGGTTTAGGATCGAGAAATCTTAGGAACATGAACTATAGGAAAATGGCTTCAGAGATTTCCCCTGGAACTATCTTACCTAGAGGTAGGGTGGTCAGGAGGAAGTATTTACTGGGCCGTAATGATTGAGATTACAAATGAACTGTGAGAGGTTCCCTTAGAAACCCTTGGAAGTTCACAACCCAAGGATTTTCTTTCATTTATTAACTTCATGAAAAGTAATGTGGGTGCAGTGTCTGAGAGGAAGTTCGTGTTAATTTAACTTAAATCCAAGCAATATTGAACAGTAAAAAACTGGGGCATTATGACAGCATGTCTACGTTGCTGCTGTTTCTCTTCATCGTAAAAGTTCTAGACAATTCAATTACAAATGCAGGAAAATAAACCTAATATATAGTAAAAACTACCCTAACTTGTTAAAAAAAATGAAAAAGATACATATAGACAGCATACAATATATATGCTAACAGGTCGGACTGATTTTGGTTCCCTTGCTTCTTCATTTCCTAGGTTTAATCTCTCTTTGCTTAAAAATTCCCAAATAACTTTTGTTGTTTCACTTTCTAAAAATGGGACAATAAATGTAACTTTCGGTTCAGTCATCATTGTCCTCTTTATTTACCACCTTTGGTTCATTTATTTGAGACTTCCTCAATTGGGAAAATGTTGTGGATGCTGGATTCCTGTTTTTCTTGCAAGTCATTCTTCCATGCTCTTGTTTATATGCCGAAATGTTAAATACCATAATTCTCGACCCATTCAAGTTCCTCATGAAATCTTGTGCTCCTTATAGAATGAAGGTATTTCTATACCTGTTCTTTTATAGAAAAACTGGTACTTGTGAATTTGTACGAAAGATGTGTTCCTTTCTCTCTTTCCCTTTCTAGTTTGTGATGTATTGAGAAGCTGTGAGTTGGCTGTGATGTAGACTTGTGGAAGCTATTTTCGCTGGGTCTTCCCAAGCTGGATAGTGGATTAATCCTTGGAAGTCCCATCCATTTTTGCAAGGGCAATATGGGGTGTGTGGATGTGGGATGCATTAAATTTGGCTATCTTCTGAGTAATTTGGTAAATGGAAACAGTAAGAATTTTTGAAGGACAAAACTGAGATTTTTTGAGCCGTGGGATGTACCAAGTTTTTGTAGCATTGTTGTGGATTTTTAGAGTTATGAAGTCAATAGGTTACCTTTTCTTGAATTATTCTTAGGTAGAAATTTATAATGTTGTCTTAACTTCATTTTAATTTTCTTAATGTTAAGAGGATTCCTTTGCCTCTTAATCACTGTAATTCCGCTGCCATAATATAAAATATATATTCGAATGGCATGCTCCTTAAACCGATGTGCGAGTGTTTACATTTATATATTTTTAGTGATATTGCTTGGTTAAATATCGACTGACAATAACGAACTGGTGCTTGTTTTGTTTCAGAAAGTTGTTGAAGTGCTGGAGAGCCAAAGTGGTCCTGGTGATCTACATGAAAATACAATGCTTTTTGTGATGGGTGATCACGGGCAAACCCTCAATGGTGATCATGGAGGAGGCAGCGCAGAAGAGGTTTAATGTCTTAAGTTTGCTCAAAATTTATTATAGCTATCAAAGGATTTTATCCAGAAGCATGTTATTTACATAGGTGGAAACTTCAATTTTTGCATTGAGTTTGAAGAAGCCTCCGGCTTCTGCACTGGCAGCATTTGACAAGTCAACTTGCCAATTAGACATGGTATGATCTACTCTTTTTATGGGAACTGGTGTATACTTGTCTAATAATTATGCTTGTGCACGTGTGGTGGGAGTGGGGACTAGTCTGGAGGTATGGTGAAAATGTGGGAGATACCCAGAAATTTAAAAAGTGAACACCTGCAAACCAGTGAAAAGAATGTAGAATAAAGCTCCTAATCTAATGGCGATGTTGCTTTACTACTGAAGTATTCTACTAATTGCTTGCTTGGACATGCTTTTAAGTGCTTATAAGTTTTGAGTCCTACTAAATGTTTGGATCGTGAGTTGTAAACTGTGGGTCCAACAAAATATGTGGATAAAAAGTATATTTGACTAGCTTAAATATAATCTAAACTTTGTCTGACATGCACCAAACCTCTAAAGCTTCTTCCATCTAACTTTTGATTCCTTTTATCAAACTTTCACAAAAACGAATTCTTTTTTTGTCGTTGGAAAATATCCTTTTTTATAAAAAGTGAAAGTCAGGACCAATAAATTGAACACAAGCAATTTTATCAGGGTTAATGCTTGCAAGATTAATGACGATAGAAGTTAGAAGGGTGATCTGTTATGTAAGGTGTACTTGTTGAATTTGCTTTATGTTGCTCATTGCAGCAAGGAAGGAGGATATGCCTTAGCTCCATTCAGCAGGTCTGTTAATTTATTTAATTTATTCGCTTTCGATGATAGTTTTTTGAATTTAGATTCTCCCTGGAAGTGCACTCACTCTACTCTATCATTGCAGCTTGATTTTACGGTAACAGTGTCTGCGCTGCTTGGCCTCCCATTTCCTTTTGGAAGGTGCAGTTCAAGAATCTTGTTAATGTTTGTTTGGAACTTCCATTTAAATTTTATATTCTTGTATCCGTACGATAGCTACATGAAATCTCATAAAAAAACCTTCTTTTATTCCACAATAGAGAAGGTAAAGGATAGGTCCGCTGGATTGAACTTTTTCTTCACTGTCGACCAACAAGAAACATCAGAAGTGTACAATTCCTCGTAGAAATCTCTCTAACTAAAACAAGTTTGCACAAGTTTTACGATATAGCCCCCGTTTGACACTTTTTTTTTCTCATTCTCATTCTTTTTCTCTTTCTTCATTTCAGCCACACATTCTATCAATAAAATAATATTACACATAAACCTAAAAATTCTCCTTACTTTTTAACCACACATTCTTCCATCAATAAAAACACATTTTTCTACTAAAATGGTGTCAAACACCCCCATAATGAAAAAGGGTTCAGCTTCCAAAGGGTCAGTATGTGATGTGCAAATCACCCAAAAAAAGAAAAATTTAAATTGCCTTAAGCATGGTTAGATGGACTTGTGTTCAGATGTTATATATCAGTGTGGATCTAGAGGTCAGGCACAAGCATTGTCAATATATAGGACCCTGGTATCGGGACTAGAGATTTACTTCGAGTACAGTTGTGTCGACACACCATTTATGAAATTGAAAAGCAGGATGCTCTGAAGATGTTTATATCGGGAAAAATTAAGCCTTTGTTTGGCAAGCGTTTAAATTATAAACAATTATGGTCAAATCACTCATCCTCACAAGGACTATCCACTAATCCACTATTCATTTTTATCTATCTATAATTTAAACTGATTATAAAACAATTCCCAAACGTGCTTTCAAATTGTTTAGTTTCCAGGAAGAGTATTCTTATCCTTAGAAAACAGCGTAAGGTATTGGATCTGAAGTTATGTCAAATTCTTCTTTCATAAAATTTCAATTGGCCTTTGTAGCCTGTGGAAGGTTTATGCATGTAGAGCTTTGCAGGCAATGATATAATCATATGCGTATTACTTACATCCCTTGATACATTTTGGCTTATCTGATCTGAGAAAACACAGCCATGCCATTTCATTAATTTAGATATCTCAGTTAATGGTATTACAGTAATTACCATTTCACTCAGTGAATCAATAAGTGATTCTATTTTCCATTTTTTGCCCAGCATTTTACTTTCTTTGTTTTTATGAAGATTCAATGAACTGCAGACCGATGGCTTGCTGGAATTTGCTGCATCCTACTATTTGGCTGGCTGAAAATTTTTCATAGTTTGAAGAAACTCTAACTAGTTTGACCTATTTTCAGCATTGGGCATGTTAATTCTGAATTATTTGCCTTAGCTGCTGGTACATGGAACCTGGAAAGGTTGGCTACCCATGATCGTCAAAGCCTGACAGAATTGGATGAGTGGATGCAGAATTATGTCAATGTTCTCTGCATTAATTCTTGGCAGGTAATGTTTAGCCAGTCAACCTATAAATATTACATTGGAATTTCGGCGGTAGAAGTTAGTCTTAAGGATTAGCAAAATGAACTATAAAATCGCTATTTGCCTTACATATTTTGGCTTTTCCTTGTTTGCTAATTATTGTACTACTTTTATAGTTTGGAAGGTGATGAATAAACATGCCTTGTTTCTCCTTAAAAAAAGAATAATGGAACCTAATTTTGGTATTAGTTATGTTTATACCGGGGAAAGTTAGTTTCTTACTTTAGTTCCCTCCTATTTTGTCTCTAATATGTTCACCATCTCTGCAACTTCGACATTTTTCAATTGTTGATTAGTTTGAATTTGCATTGGAGCTACAAGGACTGACAATGTTTAGAAAAAAATCCATTGAACCCAACTTTTAATGCTAATAAGTGGAAAAATATTGAATGCATTCAATGACAATTCTTAATTTTTATTTTGGCTGCATTGAAGAACATAATTGATGATATACAATCATGAAACTCAATTTTCCCTTGCCATTGTTGAAATATATAGAGGCGAGAAGTGTCTCAATTTTTGTATTTTAAAACTGAATGGGACAATGCATTCTGTTAACAAATATCTTCCTCCTTGTTTGAATCATGAATGTGTTACCAAATTGATTTTTATCTCACATCGAAAGTTTATAACAAAATGCTTGGAGATGTCCTCTATAAATAAGCGATTCAATAAATAGGTAGTTTCCTAATTTCTTTAATTTCAGATCGGATATCCGATAATAGAGTAAATCGGATATAGAATTTAACAATCAAATATCTGCTGGATTATTTAATCGGATCCGGTCCATATCCAATCCATTTATAGCCCTACTTACACCTCTTCTAAACACCTTGATACCCAGTTAAGCCTTTTTTATAAGTTGCGAGAAGAGAGTGGTTGTTAACTAGCATATGGATAATACCCAGCTACAATTAATTTGACATTAATATACCTCAAGAAAATGTGGAACCACTATATCTAAAAACATAATCTATTATAGAGGATAAATATTTATTTATTTAGATTTAGTTTTCACCGTGTCCCCTTATGTGAAGATTAATTTTTCATTTGAGGCCCAACACGAGAGCATAATTTTTGAAGAAGTGGTAGCAAGATTTGAACTCATGACCTCTACTTGCTTTGATACTATATGGAACCGCCTCATCTAAAAGTTTAAGCTTAGAGGGGGGTTACATTTATTTATTTAAATTTATTTTTCCTGAAAGAAAGTATGTACTCAAAATAATTTTTCCACTCGTTGTGAAGTCTTTTACTTATTTATGCTCTTTTCTTCTGGTTTAGTATATTAACAATTCCAAGTTGGTTCTTTTGAAAAAGGTTGCTGTGCACATAGATAGATAATCATAGTCCTCATTTCCTTTGATTGGTTGTTGCATTAATATAATTCTTAGTTTGACTCTAAGTACTTAAAAGTTTTAGTAGAAAAAACCTGGAGACTTCATTTTAGTCCAGTTGGTGCTATATTTAAATTTTTATACTAAAACCTTTATCTTAGACTCGGGTTTGCTTATGTAGGTGAAGAAATACATTGATGTCTATTCATCGTTGTCACTAATTGGTTTCTCGGAGAAAGATTTGCTGCATGTATCAGAGCTGTATGCTCAGGCTCAAGAGTTCTGGTCACTCACTTCAAAGAGTTCAGTACTGCATGAAAACGAAAGCTCTTCTACCTTGTTACCTGCTATCAAAAGGCAAATTGAAGCATATTCTGCATTTTTGGCAAGTGTTGCGTCGCTGGCCCGGTCGAACTGGACTGAGTTTAATCTGAAGTTGATGGGAATAGGTTTCTGTGTTATGTTGTTTTCACTTTTTCTGCATGCTTTTTGTATCAAGAGGTTGGATAACCTATGTGGACTTTATTCACCTTCCTGCGGTGATTCTAGGAATACCTTTGGGATGATTTTTGCTTATATTGCAGTGCTGACTCGTGCCTGCAGTTTTCTTTCAAATAGTTATATTCGTAAGTCATGTGCCTATATGGTATTTTTAAGGGTTCAGCGCCTGCATATTTCTCTAGTATTATCTTTTATCTGACTTCTTTCCTGGTTTGATGTATTCTTGAGATGCAGTGGAAGAAGGCAGAGTAGCTAGTTTTCTTTTGGCCACAACTGCAATGCTTCAACTACGTTGTGCAATAATGAAGAAGATGATGTTACTTGAAGTAGGTAGCTCAAGTGTTATCGTGGCTATACTTCTGAAATTGAAACTGTCAAAATGTATCATTTTTCTTCAAATATATGATCTGTTGATTTGTTCTAGCACGTTTTATTTTTGTGGAAATTCTGGAAAAAAGTAGATTGTGGTTCATGACTGTTTCTATGTTGGATCTGCAGGCACTTGCATTAGTTTTTTTGGTTCCTTTTCTAAGAATTAGTATTGAACTTGGGCAATTAAAGCAAGCTGTGAGTTCTTTATTCTTGAAGATGGATCCTTCAAGAACATTAGGAATCAACGTGGACTCTCAGTTCTGGATGTCAATAACTCAGTTTTTGCCGATATTAGCTCTTTTGATTGTGGCATATCTACTTTACAAGAGCATTGTTTGCTGCTCCTGTCACGGGATCTTGAAGTATGTTATTGTGGGAAGCTTATCTAATTTCCTGCTGATAGCCATATATTGGGCCTCCAATGATAACCTATTGAACCTCCCTATGGTGCCAAGGGCAATAATGGTAAATCTTATTCCTCGAATCATCTATGCTGTTGGAGTTTTCCAGGTATCATTATTGGCCATAGTTCAACTTTTGGTTAGAGAGAAGGTTGCGAACTTGGAAGGAAGTACAATTTTCAAAGTATTGGCCCTGATATCTGCATGGAGTTCCACAATCATAGTTATATCTGGAAAACAAGGTCCCTTGGCTGTCTTAGCATTGTTAATTGGAGGTGCTTGCTGTCAATTATAACTTTTTTTATCTTTATAATTAAGTTGAGCCAACTTTAATGGTTAACTTGCAATTATTATTTGAATTTCCTCTAAATAGGTTGGTGCATAATTAGGTTGATGAGATTGGAACAGGACACTGATAATAATAATTCTGGATCTTCACTTTTTTATGCACTTCCTGTAACACAATGGAACCTTCTCGCTGTGTGTATGTTTTTCAGTACAGGTCACTGGTAAGATGCTTTGCCTCTTCCTATGTTTGAGCATACTGATTCTGATTTCCAGTTATGAAGATCTCATTTCAATACCAAATTATGACTTGGCTGCAAGTGTTTTCTTCTTCTTCTTTTTTTTTACCATCCTTTTACCTTTGAGGGCACGTTGGTTTCACTTATCAATAACTTCATGCAGGTGTGCTTTTGATGGCCTTAGATATGCTGCTGCATTTGTTGGGTGAGAATATACTTCTCTAATTATTTTTGGGTTGTGCTACAAGTATATAACAACTATATAATGGTTTACCAACAAATAATGTGACGAGATATAATTGGATCAAAATTTCATTAATCAAATGACTTCCCCATTTACATTTTGATACCTCATTATTATGTAAAATATTATGTAAATAGTTATGTACAAGAAGCATTTCCCATGATTTTTTCCCCATTCTGAATTGGTATGCCTTGTTTAATTGTACATTTGCAAATTCCTTTTTCCCTATTCTTAAGTGCATATGAACATACTGTATGTATTTCAGGTTTGATGACTTCAACCTTATTCGCCAAGCCATCCTTCTTACAATTGATACATTTGGTTTTTCTCACATTTTTCCTATATTTGGACTTCCATTTCTTGTCGCATGCTGTTGTCCCCCAAGGCAGACCAAGCGATTATTTTCCATGCGACTATGTCAGGTTAATTTCTTGCTGGAAATTTTCATTTATAACTTCAATGGATTTCGAGCAGTAAATTACAGATACTGTTATATTTCAGGTTTATTTGATGTATGGCCTCATTACAGCTATATCAGTAACATTTACTATATTATGCGTCACAATACAAAGGCGGCATTTGATGGTATATACTCATATTTGCTGAGTTTTACATGCATTTGAATGAATCTGTTGACACTAATATTCAAAATTTCCTTGCAGGTATGGGGATTATTTGCTCCAAAATTTGTTTTTGATGTAGTAGGCCTTGTTCTTGCTGATATCATGATTTGCTTATCATCACTGTACTACATAGTGTGAGTACTTGTGGCGAAAGCCAGATTTTTGTTTGTCCCATGATCTGTGAATTTTAACACAGTCTCTTACTCGGGTTATTGCTTAACATTTCATTTTTGGTTTTCTTAAANTGATGGTATATACTCATATTTGCTGAGTTTTACATGCATTTGAATGAATCTGTTGACACTAATATTCAAAATTTCCTTGCAGGTATGGGGATTATTTGCTCCAAAATTTGTTTTTGATGTAGTAGGCCTTGTTCTTGCTGATATCATGATTTGCTTATCATCACTGTACTACATAGTGTGAGTACTTGTGGCGAAAGCCAGATTTTTGTTTGTCCCATGATCTGTGAATTTTAACACAGTCTCTTACTCGGGTTATTGCTTAACATTTCATTTTTGGTTTTCTTAA
>CAIGRL010248113.1:0-12179 GCA_903798325.1 Fraxinus xanthoxyloides
AATTTCTACAAAATCATCTTCCTCCTCCACTAATTGCATTGTGACCTCATTTTATTGTTTTGTTTAGGCCCAAAATGCCTTTTTAAATATGCCTTTTTTTTAAGAATGATACTTTCTGATTTCTTTAAATTTTAAATGAGGCGTTCGCCTCATATTTTTAGCCTAAAAAATACTGCTTCGAGGCATGCTACATGCGTCTCATGGTGAGGCGGATCTCACTACCGTCTTTTCAAACCATGTCCAATACACATCCATAACTCACCAAAATAGGAAAGTAAATGGATGGGCCGAACTAATTAATATAATAATGAAACAATAGCCAACAAAAGATAGTGCGGTTACAACTAAGATGACTGAGATTCCAACTTTGCAGCTTTCATTCCACAACTAAAAGAGTCTTTTAATGGAGAGACGACGTTAAAAATGATATGATCATTCAGTTCAAGCAAGATGTGAATGTGCTTGAGTATAAAAGAAATCAGACTGCCCACAGCATATACACCTTAGAAGACGCCACATATAAAGGAATTTAATTTAAAAATTCAACTCAGTAACATATACAGGCATCCAATACCTGGCACCCCGCGTAAAAGACTTTATGAGCTCTCGGATTAACACCACTGTCCTGTTTCTTGCAGTAACCATAACACCAATTTGCAATACTGAAACCTCACAAAGAAAAATGGAACTAAATCAGATATTTTAATTTCTTCAGGTTGTTTCCCATTTCATAATTAACCTATATATGAAAGACAAGAAATTTTTTACCACCTCTCGAGTGTAGCAGCAACTAATGAAGCAGACACAAACTTTGCACGAGCCAAATAACTAGAAAGATAAGAAACAGCACTCATTCTGCAAGAAACAAATAAAACTCAGTAACTTGCAAATGAACCCAAAAAATGACTAGACCAACTTATGAGGAATCAAAGAGTGTCAAATCTTTAAATGAAGGTAGATAACTAGATCCAATAACAATAAACAAACATGTCCATCATTTTAGCCATAGAAGTACGTGAAACCATTATTTGTCTAGATATGCAAGCAAGGGAGAAATCGTTGACAGATAGAATTACGTGCATGAACTGAAAACAGGAGCAATATGGGATCGTGTTTCATCCCCATATTTGGTCATATATGCAGGAAAAAGCACATTCCACATTAACATTATAAGTAAGAACGTATTTACTATTCAAACAACATTTTCTGGAACTTGTTCGGTCTATTTTTTACAGTGCAGACTGAAGATACAAGTCTCCTTATTCAGACACATGATAATTCTTAAATCATCTAAAACACAACCCCTATAGTCTTGTTGGAAAAATGGAAATACCAAAAAAATTCAACACATTTTCACCATGTTTAAGAGCAAACATACAAGAAAGTTTCCCAGCAAGGTATCACTATAATGTATCACAATCACATAAATGAACCATGCTTCATTTATTATATTATATCAGGAGTAATAAACTGATTGATGAGGCTCCACGATTTTTCATGGCTTCACTTATCACCAGAAGACATTCTTATCTCGTTTGAGTGGGTAAATGCAAAATCATCTTCAATTCAAAATAGAAATAAAAAGTTATTAACTTCAGTTTTACAGTTACACATGATAAAGCCAATGAGCTCGGCACTTTTCACAAGTAGCCAAATATGGTAAAGAATCAACTAAGTAAGCTCCACACGAAATTGATGCAGCATTTATAATATAATGCATAAAATGATTCTGGCCATTTAGTTTAAGAGAATGAAAACTACCGCATAATTCATGCACAATGACACAATATGAAAAAAAAATAACAAAAAAAAGAAAGTATATACTATATGTTAATTAAGAAGGAAACTTGATCTTTACCTCCTTTCAAGATAGATGCTATCCACAAAAATTTCCAACAGAGTGCTAGCAAAAATCTTTCCACAATTTTCAGGATCTAGCGAGCAAGCATAGAACATCACAAACTACAAAAGATGAGAACAAGTGTTAGTTATTAAATGATGAGAGGACGCAAACAGATAAGTATATAGTGTCTATAAATAACATAATGAATAGAAGAAGAAAAAATGAAATGCATAAATAAATGGTGTGAGCACATTCATATTTTTACACGACGCTATCAACGTGCCATTTATGGAGTTTATACCTGGGCAAATTTTGATTTATATGCAGTCAAAACAGTTTTCTGAAATGACTGGAGGAGGGTTTCAAACACCTGAAGCACCATTCATCTTAGTTAATAAAGTCAGGACATCAAAGGAACAAATTAAGAAACCATGAATGAGAATGTTACGTGAATCAGACGGCCACTCTCGCTACAGGATAAAAGGTGTTCAAACATTAGCACCATCAAGGTATCCAACTTTTCAGCGATTAAGTTTCCACCGAGAAACCTCTGTATGAAAGACTCCCTAGTGAGCTGAAAACACATATTTTTCTATTAGAAGAAGGATGATAGAAAATATAACAAAAGAGTATCTAGAAGGTATCAACAGTGGCATAATCAAAGAAAATCGGATAACCACTCTTAGTTTCATGTCCTGGCGAAACTTAAAGATTGTCTTGCTTATGAGATTTCAGCAATCTGAAAGTTCAGTCGATTTCTTCAAATTACAAAAACTATGTTTAGGAAGTGTTTATCAACAGTTTGTTCAAGCTTTGTCTGATCGCTTAACAGGCTTTAAAATTGAGTTCAAGTTGAGCTGAGGCCAACATGTTCACAGCCTCTAAAGTATATTCAAATTCAGAAGTTAACTAACAAACCGATCTCAAATAAACTTTCACCAACAAAATCGAGCCAAGTACATGGATTCATTTTTCAGTTCCCATGGGAAATTATACTCATACTTGTAAACATGCTTCCTAGATTCCATTTTAGTTAGATTTAAATGAGTCATTCCTTTAAGTGTTAAAATCAAAATACAGCAGTTAACATTAAAATTGAAGTTCTTCATTTCAGCACTCATACTGAATTGATGAAGTACTTAATTCCTTGAAAAGTTCAGTGTTATCACTTAAATGAGTAAAGCCTACTTAAAAGTAATTTAAATTCTAAGGTGAGGTACATTTATTTATAACTGCAATGCGCAGAGGCACATAATTTAATGGTTATGCCGCATGTGTATAGCTTTAATAGTAAATCAGCATTGTAATACAAAAACTATCTAATAAGCTCATAATTTTGGATTTTCATTATGAGATACATACCCCATAGCTTACTGTTACCTATAGTCTGTCAATCCACTAGTTATGCACAAAGAAGTGAATGTTCAATCTTTCTCCCACTCTAATTTATTACTATATTGTAATTTGTAACAACCTTTCATATATTGTAATGAAATCATGGCACTATTGACTCTGGGCCGGAACCATTGTTATACCACAGTGTAAAAGCATGTACTTTGTAATGAAATCGCATATACCAGAAGTCTGCAAGTCGATTTTGCCAAACTAGCAAGACGAAAGTATCAAACTAACCAATAGTGTAGACAACAATGTTAAGGCTATATGGCAAATCAGCTATCCAAAGCTAGCGCAGATGACCGTGACAGACCCTTCATCAAATATACAAGGTGAAAGCTAATATTTTTAAAGTTACTTGAGTTCTCAAAAAAGTAGTTTTCATTTTTTTCAAGATGCTATCCCCAGCCTCGGGCAGTTAGATGACAGTACTTGATCAAATTGAAATGGAACCAATCGCAACCAAATAGAAATCATTAGATACAACTATGCTGAGCCATATCTGGAGATACATTCCAGCCACCTTAAGCTTCTTGCTCATTTATGAACACAACCGAAGTTTGCATGATTTCAATAACAGAAAGGAAGAAGAGAACAATAAAAAGTGTTGGCATTCAGTTCAAGTTAAGAGGTTGTATGAAGTACAGTAGATTCATGAAAAGTACCTCATCACCATCTTGTTGAACATGATAGTCAGGCTTCTCGAGATCTTCCAGTTCCATGTCAAAGATACCTTTACAGAAATCATCCTGCAAAATGTCATCCCATGCAATTTCCACCTACAAGGAGACCAAGTTAAAGAAATTTAGACCATTCACTGAAAGTTTCTATTCAATTACTAACTCAAGTGAGATTTCTAAAAGTTTACATCCAAATCTATTAGCCTATCCATTATTGCCAAAAGCATTGTGTTCCCAACAAGTTCATGCATTGCACCACTCTCCAATTTTAACATGTTCTCCACGTAAATCACAATGAACTGCAAGAAGAAATGAGCAAAATGTCAAACAAGTTTCTAACACGGAGTAAAATTCAACATTGCTAAAACAACCAATTCTAATGCAACTTCAAAATATGATGTGCTTCTCCCAGTTAAAGTAGTAATTAATGATAATATGCGGCCAAAGCCAAGCATTCCATACATCACAAGTGTGTAGAGTCCATAACAGAATGTAATACCTCTCATAAGGGTGCCTTAACAATTACCATCGCTTCATATGATAAAATTGATGCAACTTACTTGAATACACGTCAGGAAAAAAAAATGTATCTAACCTATGCAGAAACCTGTATTGAATCCAAATCTTCCCACCCTATGTAGGGGGAAAATAAGAAGCTGAAATTGTTCTCTAACAACTACCATCATCAGCATAAATCATGGAAACGACAGGATGATGATTCTTAAAAAGACAAAACCCACATTCGCGTTCCCTTATGATAGTATGTTCGAACTCAATAAGATCTAGAAATTTACTTCAGCTAACACCATCAAGACTGCGCATAAGGGAGATGCGAATTTGATCTTACTGGTTCTTTCGTGTATATATTTGGCATTCTATCCCTGACCATCTTCTCCAGTCTCAAAGGGGAAAGCGGAACTAAGATGGCAATATGTTTCAAAGTTGAATGCACACGATCGAGAACTTGGCCCTTCTTAGCAAGACCCCGTGGTTGCTTCAGCATTTCAATGAAATATGAAGAGGAAGTAGAGGGCGGCATGAAATTGCTTACGAGCGTTCCCAAGCATAAATCAACATAATCTCCACTTGATGCAGCCTGAGCAGAACAATGGGTACATGATCAATCACTAACAATATAAATGATAACCAAAACTAATTGAAGTTATGACATATGACTAACATACCAAGGAGATTAGCAATTCCACCATCGCATCCATCGCATTAGTCCCATAATTCCACAAGCTCATTCCAAATATCTGAAGTTTAAACCACTCATGAGAAATTTACAAAAATTAATCAGGTTACAAAATGAACAGGAGAGAGTATTGTGTATGCTAGAGAATAATGTAGTGTGTAATGATACTTTCCACCATAGACATCCATGGTCATTTTTCAATCTGAACCATTAAATATAATCCCAACAGTTGATGAGATGCCAGAAACTAGAGTGCATATTTTTCTTAAACATAAACTATTTTACTGATAACCTCTTAATGATATCTCCAAAGATTGTAATACAAACTCAAATTAATTAGCACGTGAAATGACTCTTGTTTTTTCTCCCCTTTGTAAGCAATAGAATCTCCTGTGACCCTTAGCATTTCCAGCTTTGTAGACACCAACAGCTAACTCAATAATTCCAATTTCTCTTGTGAAAGGACAAACCTTCCAGTAGTGCCAGCTGCTACTCTATGCAGTGCCAAGCTTGATCTGCTAACTTGTGAGGGGACTAGCTTTGGAAGCTATAACAAAACAACACCTTAAGTTCCATTAAGAACCACCTTGCCAGCTTGCCCTCATTAACTTTTATTTTTTCTATGTCCCTCTATGAAAATAACCATTGCAAATGTTGTTCTCCATCTATTCTGATATGCACGTGCTTTTTAGCTTTAGTAGGTCAACATAGTTCTCATATTCCCTCAACTAACCTTCTCATCAAAAAGAGCTCCATAACCCTGAAAATAAACCTATGGAAGAAGTATTTAATTGATTATGAGTTCTCTTTTTAAGGCGGATATACTCAAGTGTCCCGAAATAGGATTTGACAAAATTAAATTATGCAATCAGCAAACTCTTGGTTCTTGGTATCTCATCAATCTACGGATTTGAATTTAATGGTTTAAATTGATAGTAATCGCCGATGGAAACTCTACTCACTCATGAACATGTAATCTTATACATTTTTAGTAACTCACGGCAGCAAGAAGCCGTTGATGGTGAACAATGCTTATACAAGAAACTGCTCCAGTCAGAGCTTTCAAGCATGTCTGCCACAAAATAACAATGATAAGAATTATGAAGCAAATTGCTAAGATAAAACGAGATGTATCACTTGAAATTATCAAAAAATTATAACAGACCACAAGAAGGGCCACCTCCTCAGGGACTAGCCGTTCTTTGTAGTGCATCACTGCTACAAGCTGATTATAGAAGTCATGGTCGCCCTATAACAGTAAACTCTACTCTCATTACTCCACAATAAATGTATCTGAATACTTAGCATAATTAACAATTTCAAGAAAGCCGAAATTAGTGTACTTCAATCCAATTTAACCTGAACAGCAGCTTTAAGGGCACTCCTAACATGATATTCCAACTCTGAATCAGTAAAACTAAGCTCCTCCATATCAGGCAACACGTGTACTTGCTCAGGTGCCAATTCTAGTCACATTCGTCTTTTTTACACTCCACCAGCTTATTACAGGAGGTCTGAAGCAAATTATTAGGCAAATTAACAAGCAAATTAATATAGACTATTAACAATGAGATGCTTACATAACAAAATTACGAACAGTAAAAGATTCAGAATTGCATGCATATGAATTCATATACATACATATATGTACGAAAAAGAGCTGAACTGATTCTTTCTCCCTCTAGGTTTCGGTTAAAAGGTGTTGCCGTCCCGTATTTCAACTGCCGCTCTCTATTAACCCTGATTAATTAAAGACCCGACGAGAAGTTTCGTTGTTATTTAAATGGATTTGGGCTGGCTTTTGAGTATATGTTCATAGAAGTCCAGTAGGCGTCAACAACTCCAAGAGACTCTCCGCGTTTTAAGGAGCGTATTCTACAATTTATATATAGAGGGTATTTGGTAGAGATTAAGATCGGATTAAAATTGAAAAACTAGCCGTTATGATTGACTTTTATTAGACGGGTGAGACCCAATAATGGTCATATTTTTAATTTTAATTGGATTTTAAGTCGTACCAAATATGCCCATAAAAAACTAGGCATGATACATTTCAAAACTAGAAAACAGGATTTAAGATTTCAAAATCAGAATTTTTTTTAATTTTATTTATAAACTAATTAATTAAACAAATAGTTTATTAATTAAATATATTAAGATCACATTTTTTTTTTATAATTTGTCACAAATTATTTCTCGATTACAATAAAAAAGTTTATAGGTCACAAATTATTTCACGATCACAAATCGGAAATATCATAAGTCACAATCACAAATTTATCAAATTAATAAGTCGTATAATATTCATTGGTCACAAATTACAAATTTTATAAGTCACAACTTATTTTGTGGTGACAAAATATCTAATTAATTAGTCACATTAATTTTCAGTCACAGATTATCAAATTATTTGTTACAAATTAACAAATTTTTAGATCACACGTTATTTATTAATCACAATTTATCTATTTTATTGGTCACATATTATTTATTGGTCAAACATTAACTAATTTATTGGTCACAAACAATCAAATCATTTGTGATAACCAACACTTGTGAACACCACCTCACCATTGCCACCCGTCACATCGTTGTTGAAACCATCACCATCAAGACCACCACCTCCAGACAGTAAAATCATCATCTTAAACACCGTAACCAATATCGATGCCACCACCACCACCACTCAACCACAACCACCGCAACACCACCATCCAAACACCACTAAGAAATCAAATTCAAAATTATTACAATCATCGCCAAACAACCACCAACACCGCCACCACCGCAGCATCCAATCCACAACAATGGCAATCGCCACCACCATCTCACCATCATGACCCGCAAATCACATGACCTCCTCTATCTCCATCTCCACAACACCAAAAATTCCCAAATCATCATTGTCACCGTCACGACCTCAACAAATACTAGTGTTATAATCTCCACATCGATTTTTTTAGTGTTTTTGTATGTCACCAAGAAAGCAACAATGTAATCTCTGTGCCGTTGCAACGCTAGTGAACTACCATTGTAACACCTCGTGCGGTGCTCCAACACGCCTCTTCGCACAAAGGTCCGAGTGGGAAGAGAAAGAAAGAGGCTAGTGAGAGAGAGATCTCTTCGCACAACAAACCAGCCTCCAATAGAGCTGTAGAAAGAGGTTGGGGAAGAGAGAGAATAGATAGGTATAGAGAGAGATAAATAATAGAAAGAGAACTAATTAGGATTTGGTTAGGGTAGAAAATGGTGGGTTGAATATGTAGAATAATTTAATTTTTATAATATTATTATTATTAATATTTAAAATTTGATTTATATCTATTTTGAAAAAGAAAATTTTTAAATCTGAATTTTGAATTGTATAGTTTAAAACTAGAGATGGTGTAATTTTCACATCTACAATTTAGAGAGTAAAAATTCTTAAATACTCTAATAGACTATTTATATTTAACATTTAATTTTAATATTCTCAAAAGATTTTTGTTGTTTTTCCATCTCTTTTATTTCACTAGCTTTCCACCAAATTATCATATTATTTTTCTCCATTGAATGCATTTAATTATAAAGAGTGTGTTTGACTCTTCAAATTTGGAAAATCAAAGTCACTCTCTAAATTAAAATGGTAATTTAAAAAGAATCTCTTGGAGATGCCCTTAGCTAAATGATCCAATTCAGTTAGATTACGACTTGGGCTAGCTTTTTCTATACGTTGCATGATACAATTTGCTAATGATGAAATGGTTTTAGATGTGTAACATAATGTGTTATTCGTGTTTAGTGGTGGTTGTGATGGGAGGATGGTTTCAAATGGGTTATATAATTCGTGTTTTGTGGTGATGATGGGAATGATTTTGGATGAGTAACATAATGTGTTACTCAAGTTTTGTGACAGTGGTAGAGTAGTTTTACATATGTAACTTATCTGTTATCCATGTTTTGTGATGGTGGTGGTAGACAGTGGGTTGGAGATAGTGATAGATGGTGCAATGGCGGCAATTGTAGTGTTTCGTAGATGATGTTGGTTGAACCAAAAATAAGAGTAACATAAGTAATATATGGTAACCCACACAATATATGACCAGTGTAAAATTAGAGAAAAAAAAAATGTAAAGGTAACATAATATTTTACCTGCGTAAAATGTGAGTTTTTTCAATATAAAATAACATACGATAACACAACATGTTATTGATTTTTTAATAAAAGTAAAATGGTAACACAACATGTTACCAGTAAAAAATAGCGATGTTTTAACAAAAATTAACATATTATAACACAATACGTTACCCCGTGTTGAAATGTTGTTTTGAAATTAAAAATAATGAAGTACTAAATTAAAATGAAAAAGATGAAAAAATTATTTTAAAAGAAAAGAAGGTATTTTATTAAAAAATATATATAAAAGGTGGTAAATTGTAAACAATGAAAATAAGGTATTTTTAGAAAAAGATGGCATTTTTCAAATATTTTACAAATTGTAGGGCTACAAATTATCCCTTATCTCTCTTTTTTTTCTTTTTTTTTCTTTTTTTTTCCTTTTTTTCTTTTGTAAGAGATTAAAACGGATTCCAGCCCCCTTGTGTAATATTACAAACACTGCTTCCTTGAGTTAAAAAGACTCATCTACGTAGAGCTTAACTATTTTACAAATATAATGTTTTGTAATTCAGTTAATAGTTTATTAATTAGTTAATATTTTTGAGATTGGACTAATTATTTATTTCAATCGAGAAAATTATGACGTGAGAATGAAGATATAAATAGAGTCGTGAAAAAGTTGTTTTATGTCCGACTATTGTAGATATTTAAATTGAAATAGATGGTTGAACTTCTCGATATTATTACCTAGTTTTAAATGTCTCTATTTAAACTTGTAACTCTATAGTGCAGTATCTAATCATTAGTGATTTGACTAAAATTTTGTTCTAAAGAATTTATTATGGTTGATTTTAGGCCACCGGAGAATATATTACAATGTACTATTGTTCCCTTGAAATTTTCTAACATTGTAGGTCTTTCACTCTAGTATCTAAATTTATAATTTGGCCCCTCTTAGACATTCTTCATTAAAGTTGATTAAACAAGGCCGCGCCCTCTTCAAACAGGGGGACGATGTTGTCGACACCCCGTATAGGCGGGGTAGGATGACTGGTTGTATTCATCTAACACGATTCAGTCATTTTTCACTTTAATTTCGCTCTTGTTTGGTGGTCTTTACTTTAATTTGTTTTGCACACTCATTTCAACCACATTCACAAAATAAAATATTTTACACGTAAATCTAAAAGTTTTTCTATTTTTTAACCACTCATTCTCTAAAAAAAATACTATTCAAAGCATAATTTTTTCAAATTAAAGGCCAACAAACATGGTTTAATTTATTTTTCGTACTCATTTTCAATCACACATTCACACAATAAAACATTCTACATGTAAATTTAAAAAAATTTCTATTTTTTAACCACAAATTCTCCACCAAAAAAAAAAAAAATACTATTCAAAGCGTAATTTTTTCAAATTAAAGGCAAACAAACATGGCTTAATTTATTTCTCGTACTTATTTTCAACCACACATTCACACAATAAAATATTCTACACGTAAACTCAAAACTTTTCCCTTGAACTACGCATCCTCCAAAATATACTATTCAAAACATTGTTTTTAAAATTTTAATGATGTCAAACAGGGGCTTAACTAGTTTGAATGTAAAATTAATTTCATTAGATTTTTTAATGCAGTAAATATCAATGTTTTGTTCTAAAAATATTCTACATCCTGTAACTTTGTCGAAGATGTTATCACTTATCATGTAATATTCATTTAGTCTACACAAATTCCAATTGAACCAAAACCACATATATAACGTTCAACAATCTTACATTTGGCAACTAAAATCAAATTACGAAGCAGAAACTTTGACAGACTCTAGAAACGCCAAACACGATTTCACACTGCTACAATACAATAACGATCAAGATTGACACAAGACTAAAAATGAAACATTCTTGTCCCAACAAGCGACATATTATTATCAGTTAGTGCCACCAAGAACAGCCTTAAGTTTCTTGATTTGAGCAATATCAAGGAAAGTTGTCTTGGCCAACAATTCAGTTGGCAAATTATTCTTAAAGAAAGCAAAGTCTGTGATTTGAAGACCTGGATTAGCACTGCCAAAGCTAGCATATGCTAGAGCAATGGTGGTGCCAGAATTGATTTGGAAGTGCAATAATCCTTGTGGGAATACCATAACATCTCCCTTCTTGAGGGTTTTGAGGTAGATAACGTTGTCAAAAGACGATATGAAGCCTGCGCAGATTGTCCCCTCGATGACAACTAGGATTTCTGATGCCCCGGGGTGTGTGTGCATTGGTATTACACCATCTACGGCCAGGTCTATCCGCGCAATGGAAATGCCAAGGCCGTTAACACCGGGAAATTGGGCATCAAAAGCCGGGGTCACAGCACCTTTGATGATATTGGATGTGTTTCCAGGAACTAGGCCTGAGTATGCGAAATCCTTCTCTGTGACAGTAGAAGGTTTCTTGCAAGAATAGCCAGCAGGTCCATTGGGCAACGATAGGTCTGCAACGCAGAAATCGACCACTGAAGCCTGAGAGGAGGCAAGGAGAAGTGAAAAGATGAATAGCGAAGGGATAAACATTTTGATATGAAGTGTAAAGAGTGAAAAAATATTTGCCAATGTGTATAATTTTGATATGGTTCTATCCATTTATATAGACTGTTATAGCCAGTACATCTAGGCGGTGAATTTAACCCAGTGGAGAAAAAATATTCACATAGTTGACTTCAAATTTATTGAGAAGTTGTACGTATACTACTATAGCATAGATATTTTTGATAATTGTTTAGTGCTTTGCATACTAAGGGAGAAAAAGACAGATTATGTGCTGTACTGCACATGATTGATGATCTTTTCGTAGAAAAAAACAAGAACTCTCTTTTTCTTTGAAAAAAAGTGAATTAAAAAGCATATTCTTCGAATGAAATAGAATACCAGTTGCGAAAGAAATGGAAAATGCTGGTTTTAATGCGAGATTATACCG
>CAIGRL010248125.1:0-12482 GCA_903798325.1 Fraxinus xanthoxyloides
TTTGCAATCAAACAAGCCAAAACTTGAAAAATGGAAAACAAGTTTTTATTTCCATGGAAAACTTTTCATATCAAACAAGGTCTAATGTCTAATGTCATACAAGAGTGTTTCAACTCAGCTGCAATTTATGTGAAAGTTCTAAATCCATGCACTTTATAAGGCAGAAAAACAAATGAAAACAAAATTCAAATTTTGCTAGAGTGCACAAAAACTCGAGCAGTAACTACATATCACACATAATGACTTTTATCGTGTAAATTAAACATGAAAAAAATTCACGCATCATGGAAAATATTCAAGACCAAATATTATGTCTTAAGATTGTTTATAAAAAATTTGTGCATAACTAATGTTCTATTGACGACCCAATAACTAGTATTAATATAGCCAAATGGACGTATGTCTCCAAAAACACAATGCTTTTTCCAAAATTAATACATGATAATATTAATTTTTTTGGGTGAACAAAAGTTTGACTCTATTTTTTTAAAATTGGAGACATTGAATACTAAAATTTGAAAATATTTTTTTTCCTTTTTTGAATGAATTTGGAGAGGGAAGGAGTTTAGAAATCAATTATATTTGGAACTGGTTTGAAATAAAGAAAATGGAATTAGTAATGTCCAATTTATAGATTTCAATGTGTCTATTTAGAATGGTGGCATCTTTTCCCACAAATTTATTTGGATCATTAGATCACACTATTTTTAATTGGGACATAATCTACTGATCCAAAGGTATTGACTATATATTATGTACTTATTGTACTTAAGAGTCACATACAATCGTCTAACCCGTTCATAACTTTTTAAATTCACAAATATTAAACATTAAAATAACAAATAATTTCCACCAGTTAAAACTTGTAAAATAATAAAATGAACCTTAAATCATATTTTTCACAAAATTCTATTTGACTACAAAGAAAATCCACAATAGTACGACACCAAGGCATGCTTGAGGGTTTTTCACTGATTTTAACAGTTTTTAGGTGATAACCTTTTTTATAGGTTATGAAAATCAACACTTTTTCGTGTTTTTGGGACATTAGTTTTGCAGGATTAGAAATTATCCAAAATCAATAGTGTAATTTGGCGTATTTCTCAACCAACCAAATTGATGGATTTTGATCGTTTTGCAAATTTACTTTCGATTTTACATTCTCTAAACTACTTATTTTATGACAAAAATTAATTATAAGTCAAAAATTACTAATAAATAAAAATTATATTAATAGAAAAATTTATTTATAAGTAAACAATTACTTTATAACTAAAAAGTTTTATTTATAGTTGAAAAATAATTATGAGATAAAAATCACTTTTATGTAAAAATTGCTTAAAAATTAAAAATATTACTAATAATTCAAGAATTCACTTATAAAATACAAAAAAATTATAAGTTAAAAATTCACCTATGTATAAAATTACTTATAAATACATAATTAACTTATGGCTATAAAATTTAATTAAAAGTAAAAAAAATACTTATATATTAAAAAAATTTATTATTAGTATTTTACTTTTAAGTTAAAATATAACTCATATGTAAAATTACTTGTAAGTAAAATATCACTTGTTAACAAAAAAGTTTCATAAAGAAATTATAAATTGAAAATTTCAGTATTCTTCTTAAATATTGACATATCGTTAATTTTATTCTTTTAAAAAAAATTTAGAACTAGTGACTAATCAACTTTCAAGTATGAGTGGATTCTTTCAAAAATCGTTAATAAAAATCATTCAAATTTGAACACCCCATATACACCTAGAACTATTACTTTTAAAAACTCGAGAACCCTGTCTCCAAAACTCGCGAGCAACACGTAGAATATCACTATAATATAAAAGGGCCTTAGCAAAGGCTACTATTGAGGCAAACACGTGCCAACATGTCCTGTCATCAACATCTCTTCTTTCCTATTTTTTTTTTCCTAATCACGAATAAGGATTAACTTGTGGAATGAATCTTCACTTAAAATTTGTCATATAACAAATTGTATGTCATGTATAACGACTATCGATAGTTTTCATTATAAATAACATTATTCTTATTTTATCATGTGAATCACTCCACAATAAATGGATGGATGCGAAATATTTTAGTAGGTGGGTCATATATGTAAACGTCTTGGTATGGTGCTTATGTGTAGTGTCTTATTGCAGATTAGATAAGTATGTATCATGTCACATGCATTAAGTTTGTCTAGTTGAGTATTGATATAATAGTCAATTTACACATTGTCGTGATAAATGTGTATAACAACGTAATGTAAACTGAACTTCAGTTAACCAAGATTTCTATGAAAATGGTGAAATAAACTTAATGCAAGTTGTTGAATTTTACAAATTAAGTGGTCATTAATTTACAAACTAAAAAAATTAATTATGCAAGTGATTTAAAAGGGCCGGCTACACAAGGCTAGAAGCTCCAAGCCTGCTCGGCTCGTGCTTTTTTCGAGTTGAGCCCTCAAGCTGATGGACTCATTTGCCACTAGTGGAATCATAAGTTCAGAATACATGTGGATACTCATGTCAATATGGATCCCTTGATTCTTGATTTTATTAATTAGGAAAATCAACCTGAATTGAATCATTTATAAAATTGTGAATATTTTTTTTTTTTGCCATCTTTATTTAAAAAATATATTTTTTTTAATTTTTGAAAAGAAGAAGCTACAAAAATTATTTTACTGCACCATTTTTTAAATTTAAGTTTTTTATTTATTGTATGTAGAAGAAGAAGAAGCAGTAGCAACTCCAAATTAAAACAGAGGATTTGAAGTGAATAAATATTACTTTATAAATATGAATTTTCTTATTGCATCATCTTTTAATCTTATTATTTATTTGTATCACACGATTTCAAGCGGCCGATTTACACACTAACACGTTTATTGGATAGTTGTTGCTTTGTTGACTTACTAATGAACTATTGTTGTCTTGTCGAATAACGTTGTTACCTTGCTAGCTTTTGTTAGATTTTGGAATTGTTGAATTTGTTAACGTATCACCAACGTGTCCAATTTTAGGAAAACCGAATATGCTACATAGCATCTCAAATATGCCGTACGGGTAACATGTCAATTTGTTATTGTTTTAGTCCCCAACTAAATTTTTTGATCTGTCTCCAACAATGTGTATCATATAATCGGGATGTATTTGCAAATGACCAAAAATATCTAATCTTTTATGCTTGCTACATTTACACTAAACAACAAGTGAGACAAAGTGTAAATCATATGATATACATGGGCAGACTCGACAAAAAAGATATATGTAACCAACCCCTAGTAAGTAATGAATAATGGGAAGCAATCAATGGACAAAGATATTTGATAAATAATCTTGACCCTTAAATAAATCTAATTTAAGGGTATAGATCTTACTTTAAATTTTCCATCTCACATGCCGTGGGTGATGAAAAGGTATTACACGAGTGATGGGAGATTGATTATCAGAGAAGAAAAATTGAAGCGTTGTGATTCTTTTGAAGCAAACAGGTCCAATGGGAGGTTTGTATTGAATTTAATCCTCTTTGACAATGACGCTTTGGAGGATCCTGCACAAGACTATAATTTTTTCATCTCCCGTCAATTTTTATTTTATTTTATTTTATTTTTCTAACGCTAGATCTATACCCTTTAATTAGATTAATTTAAGGGTCAAGATTATTTGTCAAATACATTTGTCCATTGATTGCTTCCCATGAATAAGACTTTGATGGATTGAGCAAAAGCATGAAACTAATGAACATACTTTAAGCTCCTGTTTGGTGGGGACTAAAATAAAAAAATTTGTAAATTTTGATACAATTTGATGAAATGTGTGTTTCTCATGAAATATTTGATTAAAATTAATTGTTGACTTTGACTTATATTAAAATTTTAATTTTAATCTCTACCAAACAAAAGCTAAATGTACCAATGCACAACATGATGAATGGAATATAGGTCTTTTCTCTAATCAAATTAAGTTTGCAATTTGACTATAACATTTCCAATCTCAAATGCTTGCTACACTTACACTAAACAAGTGAGACAAAGTGCAAATCAGACTCGACAAATAAAATATATGTAGCCAACTGCCGACCCACCCCTAGTAAGTAATGAATAAGCTTTGATGAGTTGAGCAAAAGTATGATACTAATGAATATACTTCAAGATATTGTTTGATGGGCATTATACGATCTGCATACTCCATAGTTCAATCATCAAACTATTATTTGAAATAATCCAAAGTTTAATCATCAAATTATTATCTGAAATACTCCACAATTATAAGCAAAAATTGAGTATTGTGACACTATTATCAATATAATAATTCCTAATTATTTAGCAACAATGACACTGCCCAGAAACGTTAAATCTCTAGAATGACAAGAACAATGATATATGACTCATACAAGTACAATGGTTAACAATATCAATAACATTTATCAATTAATATTGATAAAATCACAAATAAAGAGAGGAAAGCAGATGAAACAACATAGACAAACAAGGACATTAAATGAATCACGGTTGTACAGTACAGACTTCATGCACAGCACCTGCATCGAAGTTTGTTTAAACTGAGCTCCCATATCTCGAACTGCAGACTGCATCAACTCAGAGGAGAGGAAGTAAGAATGTAGATAAAGATAACATAGCCAAAAATGAAAAATGGAAAGGTTAACAAAAGAAAATGGTACCAGTAAATGATTGGAATGGACAACTTTGAAACTTGGCACATTTAGTACTTCTTAATATATAACTTGAAGTCATCGTTCCCCCAATCCAATTGTGTCTCTTTTATTTCCTTCGCTGATTCAACAATTGACTCACTACAGCCATGCAACTCGATGGATTGAAGAGTTGAAATTTCTCCAAAACCACCAGGGATCTCATCCAGCACTCCAAACGAAATGACTAGGCGCTCGAGTCTTGGGAAGTGGATACTGTCAGCTCTCCAGTGCTTTAGATTAATGCCGGATAACAGCAGAAATTTCAATTCAAGAAATTCTTCTTCATTTGGTTCCCACTCTAGTCCATTGAAGGCACAATTTTTCAATTTCAGCACTTTAAGATTTGGCACCTTGCCAAGAATTGTCAATCCTTCGGGATGAAGTTCCACACCTTCTAAAGTCAACTTTTCGAGTGACGTTGGAAAAGTGATATGCACTAGGAAACTGAAGGATGAATATGGAAGACAACATTTTAATGATTCAAGTTTAGTTAGACGTGCAAGATTATTGATATAGGATTTTTCCGGACTAGCGTCCTCAATAGAATCATAATGGATAGCCAATTTCTGTAGATTTGGAATTCTTTTGAGGATCTCCTCCGTCAACCTAAAATTAAATATCTTCGAGAGGGTTTGTAGATTTTCTAGAACAACAATAGAATTTTCGAGAGGATTATGAAGATATACATATTCACCATTCACCTTGACATGTCTTAATTGGGTCATCTTCCATATTTCTGGTGGTAGTTCAATGTGCCCATAATCATCCAAACAAACTATTGTTTGTAGATTCCGAAGTTTATATATTGATGAAGTGAAGTTTTCAGGGAATTTATTGTAGCAATAGATGTACCGCAAGTAATCCAATGCTTTCATTCTTAGGCGATGATGAATTCCATCCATATGCAGTACTTTAAGTGGCCTAGAATCGAAATCAACTTCTATAGATGAACCACTCATAGGGGTACAAAAATCAAACGGGAGAGTCCGTTGAGTTGCATGGTAAAAGTGCACTCTGTCTGAAAAGGATAGAGAATTCATCTTAACATGAATACTTACACGACGGCACATACAATCTCCAATGCCATGATGAATATTACGGAGACTCCTTTTCCCGACCTCAAAAAAATTCTCCTTTTCAGCTTCTCTGACACAAAGGTCCCGTAAGAGATCATGAATTCTACATGTTTTAATTGTTCCATTAGAACCTTTCTTTTGAACCAAAATAAGACTTCTTTGAACAAGATCCAAAACGCAATCCTCTCCTACATCTTCCAACGTTTTAGAGTATTCTGGTTTGAGGATTCCCTCTGCAACCCACAACTTCATAAGGTCCTTGACTTTTATTTCAAAATCTTCTGGAAACATTCCCATATATAGGAAACACCCTTTCAAATGATAAGGCAAATGTTTGTAACTCAAAGAAAGTATCTTAGAGCATTGCTCGTCATTTGAAGTTATTTCCGAACTTAAATTTTGTGCAATAATTCTCCAGTAATGTGGTGTTTTAGAGGCCTTTGATAGGAGGCCCCCAATCACAACAACTGCAAGTGGAAGTCCCCGACATTTTTCGGCAATCTTCTTGCCGATTTTTTCCGATACATTGTTTGGACAACCTTCTCCAAACACCTTCTGACAAAATAAATTCCAACTTTCTTCGTCGTTCAGAAAACGCACATGATGAAGAGGAGAACCAGAGCTGATATAATTAGCCACATTCTCTAGCCTAGTAGTCAAAAGGATTCGACTTCCAGTTTTGTCTTCTGGAAAATATCCTTTTACACTGTTCCAGACTTTAATATCCCATATATCATCCATTACAAAAAGATACTTCCTACCCTTTAGGTTCTTGTACATAAGTTCTCCTAATTGATCAATGTCCTCCTCACTCCTCTCTTCAATTCGTATTTTCATGGAATCTAAGAGGCCTAGTAGGATTTTTCGCACACTAAATTCTTGAGATACATTGAGCTAAGCACGAATGTGAAAATGATACTCAATATATTTATCAATGTAAACTTTGTGAGCGAGTGTAGTCTTACCGATGCCACCCATGCCGACAATTGAGACAACATCAAGTTTTGATGAACCTCCAACTAGACGATCCTTGATCTCCTCCAATGCATCATCAAGACCAACCATAGTACTCTGACTCCAAGAATCTGGTCTTAATGAACCAACAGGCAATGATGTGTCGCGCTCCAAATCTTCTTGTATGCCACTCTCATCCTCAATCTTCTCTGCCCTTGTCTTTATGGAATCAACTTCTTCAATTAGTTTTGCAATTTCATGGAATGAAGTTGTAAAGATTTCACAACAATGACTTGGAGACTTTGCTATTTTTTGAGTTTGTTTCGCAAATTTGTCACCGTGTCGACTTGCAGATTTTTTAATTAGTTTCAATACGTTATGGAGTGGAGTCTTGAAGATGTCGCCACAATGACTTGCAGATTCTCCAAAAACTCGATCTGCAATGCAGGATTCTTCAAAAACTCGATCTGCAATGCAGGATTCAATGATATCTTCCGTTTGACATGCCGCATCGCTGATCTTTCTCTCCAAACCTTCTATTGATTCGATATTTTCTCGTGGAAAATTATCAAGAAAATCTTGCAAGTAAACAACTTTTTTGAGGAGGGATTCGATTTGTTGTTCCTCGCCAGGAAGAAGATACGAACAATCATATTTTAGGGTGCGCTGTAGAACGTGAGTAAGAGAAAGAAGAGCAGCATAAGCCATTTCTGTTCTCTCCTATCACAACTTGAATGAAAGAAATTTGAAGAAAAGTGAAGGCAATCAGGATATGTTCCACGCAACACGCTATGCAATAAAGCTAATAGGTGTCGTCCACTAAATAGCCAGGTTTCGTGACAGGAAATAAAGTGACAGGTGCTGCGTGTCAGCACCTGTTCAGTTGTTTTTTTTCAAACTTCCCAATCAAACGCTGACACGTGTCCCTTATTTTTAAATCCGTTAGTGTAGCAGTGCTCCTTTTTGCCAATTCAAACACGCAATTATCAGTCCAAAGAAAACAAACTGCATCACACTAATGAATGAGATTTGTATATATAATTCAAAATCTTCAATTCTTAATAGGGGTCTTCCACTAATCCAAAAAAGAAAGAAAACAACTTGAAGGTTCTGTAACTTTTGTTACTTTTGTCAATTCAAACTCGTAATGATCTAACAGTGTCTTCCACTAATCCAAAAAAGAAAGAAACTTTTGCCAATTCTAACACAGAATGATCTAACGGGACTATTAAACTGAATTGACCGATCAGTCCAAAGAAAACAAACTTCGTCCCACTAATGAATGAGATTTGTATATATTCCACACATCGAAAGATTCAAAATCTCCAGTTCTTAATAGGGGTCTTCCACTAATCCAAACAAGAAAGAAAACAACTTAAAGGTTCTGTAACTTTTGTTACTTTTGTCAA
Organism: Fraxinus xanthoxyloides; assembly: GCA_903798325.1. Lineage (NCBI taxonomy): Eukaryota > Viridiplantae > Streptophyta > Magnoliopsida > Lamiales > Oleaceae > Fraxinus > Fraxinus xanthoxyloides. The sequence goes on from CAIGRL010248125.1 coordinate 8,165, forward strand.
TTCAAACTCGTAATGATCTAACAGTGTCATCCACTAATCTAAAAAAGAAAGAAACTTTTGCCAATTCTAACACACAATGATCTAACGGGACTATTAAACTGAATTGACCGATCAGTCCAAAGAAAACAAACTGCATTACACTAATGAATGAGATTTATATATATTCTACACATCGATAGATTCAAAATCTCAAAACGAAAAAACAAAAAACAAAAATAGATTAAGTCTTTATTAATATTTCTCAACCAAAAGACATACTCCCTCTGTCTCATATCTATATGCTCACTTTCCTTATTTTATATCTCAATTATATAGTCTTATTTTTCTTTATTAAGAATGCTTTATTTTGTTCGTTTGCTAATAATGATTTACTACTAGTTATTGATAATTAAATGAGGGTAAACTAGGAAAGTTTTCGATAAAAATTGCTTTTCCTATAAGATTAAATAAGATTTCTTAATTCGTCTGAAAAACAAAACAAATCTATATAAATGAGACGGATTGAGTAATTGACAAGATGTAGTTGTTATATTACAAGACGCGCTATGAAAAGGATAAATAACAAACAAACAGAAAAATGTTAACAATTATTTTTAATTAATTGAACCTCCTGTGGATTCCCTATATGATAAACCATTATTTTTCAATTAATTGAACCTATATAATTAAATTATAATGATCCAATTGGAACAAAAATCAAGTTTAGCGACTCACGTGAAATTAGGATTAATGTAAAGTAACATCCAATGTTTTAACACTAATGTATGCTCATCGAAATCTCTGTCAGTGTTTTTCATACATGTGTAAATGAGGGATTGTAGTAGTTAGACAATAATTGTAAAATCTTATCAAAGATTATGATGCAAATGGTGATCGAATATTTTTAATGACAAATCGGAAGGAATAGCAAAAAGGAAATCATTTAAATAAATCTAAACTTTATAAAAAAAAATTGAGTTTAGTTTTTTTATTATTGATCTAAGGGCATGTTTGGCGCATAGTATTAAATTTTGATTTTTCTTTAATTTTGTTATCTTCTAATAGTGCAATATAACTCCAAACCTCATGTTATAACAACTTTCCCTCCCTCACCTCCCCCACCCAATAATTCAAAAGAACAATTATGCTACATAAAATGAAATAAAATTTGACATTAATGTTATTGAATAGTTAAAACACAATTAATTTTTTCATTCAATTATCTACTATCACATAATTATATCAAACTTTCTATCAAATCTTTTTGGTAAGCTCGATCGTCCAAAACGATTTGACATTAATTTTTTTCATTCAATCATCTACTATCCACAAAAGAATGTGCTTTTATAATATGAGAATTTTTTTCCCTTTTATGTTATGTTTCTAGGTTTGAAATTCGAAATGGTTTTGTGGGTGTTTTTATCCGAGTGAGTATCTCAGTTTTTGATTTCTTTAATGAAAGAAGGACAAAAAACAGACACGAAAAGCAAAAGGGTCCTTTTTTTCTCCTATTTTGAAAAAAAAGTGGCAAATGCACAAAAATCATGTGATAATTATTAAAAGAGGAAGCACTCTTCATTGTTCTCAGCACATCAAGAGACTCATGTTCTGTGACATTTTGTCATTAAGTTGTAAAAATTGAAAGCATTGCGAATTTACCTATGTACTGTTTCATTTTACGTTTCCAATTTTAAGAGAAAAATTTCTGTGTGAGAAATTTTTTAGTATAAGAAAATAAATTTTGTTTCGTTTCTAAATAATGTCTTTTTAAGAAAAATAAAATAAAAATTATTGCACAAATTTTGAATTATTTAGGTGCTATAATCGAATCTGACAAATCTGACAATAATTGTGAGTCTATTTAAAACTCTCTTCATTTTTGCACGCACTTCAAATTATCTAGACGTTTTGGACAAAATAAACAAAATGATGACAGTTTCTAGACACTCTATTCTTTCTATCTAGAAAATATTTTATTAAATGACAATGCATTAATTTGCTTGACTGAAAAACTATTTAATATTTTTTTATTTTTTTATGAGAGACAAATTTCATTTAAAAAAATTGTTTAGTTATAAATATTTCAATTCTAATAGATAGAGTAATAAATTCTTGTTTCGGGGAGAGGGGATGGGGTGGATTTTATGTCTATAGCTAAGCATTGGAAAAGTATTGTTTTAACCAAGTCACCCAACTATGTTGTTAGTTCAAATTTTAGAAAGAAGTAAAAAGCTGTACACGAAAATCATGGCAATTTTCCCACAACAATGATTCAATCCATTTCCATTTATTTATTTATTTTTGACTTTGCTTCTGGGAACAAAACGACATCACTTTACTTTCCCTACTGTTTACATTAAAGGCTCTCGTAGAAAATCTTCTTTCACACTCCTCTCTTCATATGCAATTTGTGACGTGAGATCTAATTTCTCAATCACTTGAAAATGTTGATTGAAGTGATTAATCTCTTTTAATGTTAGAGCTCTAAGTAGTTTTGAAAAATTCTGGGATTTACTATCTCCTTTTTATTTAACAGTAGTTGTAGCGACCAAAAATATAATTTTGTTTATTTCATTTTCGCACATTTTGTTAATATTGAGATATTAAGGAACTAATTTTTTTTTTTAAAAATTACGTTTTGACATCAATATTCTATTTATTTGGTCAATTAATCAAGTATTAATTGAGTACGAATTTCTCTAATAATGTTGGGCTGTGCTTTTGCTAGCATTAAATAATGCATTTTAAACTCAAGAAAAAGTTTCTGGAAAATTTCATACCTACAAAGATTAAGTACGATGCATTTTGAAATTAAGAAACAGATATTAATTAAAGTTTATTTATGAATTAATAAACTACAAATATATTTTATTAATTAAATATATTAAGGTCATAATTTTATACCATCTGGTCACAAATTAATTTTCAATAACGAATCAAAAAATTTATAGATCACTATGGTCACAAATAAAAAATTTTATGGGTCACAATTTATTCATTAGTAACAAATTACAAATTTTATAAATCACAATAAAAATTTTTAGAACGCATATTAATTAATGGATCATAAGTTATCGATCACATATTATTTATTATTCACAAAATATCGAAATATGGTAGGATGAAACAAAGGAGCAATCAAGACCAAAAACATGATAGAAACTCGTACGGTGCGGTTTTGTTTGTTTTGGAAACTAGATTTGCATCCAGTCTGAGTCTGCTTGTAACTATTGTTACTGTTGCCCAGGAATATAAAATGCATTACTGTTACTATTACCCAGGAATATAAAATGGATTGGCTGCATGAAGTTTGAACTTAAACAATTACAGAGGAAAACCCCCTTTTTTCGTAAAAGATGCATCACAATTGAATTAAATTTATAAAATCATCACATTCATCAAAATTTCTCATTTCTCTCTTAGTACTTAATTTATTACAATCATCCATTAAAAAAAGATATTTCTTGAGAAATTTTTTGAATTTACATTGTATTTATCTCTTCATCTTCTCATTAAAACACTTTGATTGATTGAATCTAATTTTGGATTATCATATTCATCAAAAAAATTTATCTAACACTTAAGCTATCATTTATTATTATTCATTGAAATGTTATCCTCTCTTAATACTTAATTTGTTTTTATTATTTATTAATAGAGGAATTTCATTGTAAAATCACTTCGATAAAGTGTGGGTTGTGTTGAAATCCCTTAAAGATCAACATTTTATAAGAATTGATGCTTTTTGTTGTAAGTAACATGTAGGTCATATTGAGGTTCCGTAAAGCTCAATAGTGTGGGTTGTGTTGATGTCCCGTAAAGCTCAACATTGTATAAGGATCGGTGTTCATTATTTATAAGTTATCGGAAGCGTTGTAAATGTTGGATTGCACCATAAATCAATCAACATAGTGAAAAGGTTTTGCTCGTGCCAAAGAGCTTGGTAACAAAGGATGTAGATCATTGCTTTAGATCGAACCTCCACAATTATATCGTTTGCATCATCTATTCCTTTTACTTATAGTTTTTATATTTGTATTTGCCGCCGCTGCAATCTGCAGCTTTCGCGCTGCAGTCACAACAGCGTGAACGCTGCTGCTGCTGCGAACGACGCCGCTGTGTGTATCTGCGGCGCCGATAGAAAGATCTAGGGTTTCAGAAGGTTGATTTGGGGGGCGGGGGCTTTGATTACAATTTACGAAATTCCAAGCCCCACCTGCAATTACAAATTAAGGGGGGTTATTGTGCAATTTTGAAAGAAAGGGGCTTTCCGCAATTTGGAAAATTGGAGGGTCTTGGTTATAATTTTAAACTAGGGGTCAACTTGCAATTTTCAAAA